>JAQZBX010011789.1:0-18237 GCA_029593785.1 Cabassous unicinctus | reverse complement strand
TACCTTCAGCCTCATAATGTACACTTCTGAAACAGGTGAGCTTTCACAGTCCCCTTTTTGCTTCAATTTGCTGGAATTATGCTGTCTTCACTTGTAAATAAGAGAGCCAGGCTAGTAAAACCACTTGACAATTTCTAAAGCTGGCCACGTTTCTCGTCCACTGGTCCCTCATGGCAGCCTGCAACAAGACCCGGGCAGTTGCGTGGCGCTCCACCCCCATTTTATGGATGACAAAAACAAGGCCCCATTGAAGGGCTTTGCTCTGTCAGCAAGTTAGCTCGGGAGCCAGGTTGAGAAACCAGGCAGCCTGCTTCTCCAAGTCCAGAGAGTTAACCACTTCACTGATGTCACGAAATTATTTTCTAAAACCTTCCGTTTAGCTCACAGTTCCAGGGCTTAACTTAGTTCTACGGAACGCACCAGTTCCCGTCGTCACGGGGCAAATGAGGCACAGCTCCCGGGAAGCGTTTCTGAGGCTGTGCTGTCTGTTACACTGTCAACATGGAGACAACTCGCAGTAGGAAAGCAGGCTTAGGGGGCTTCAGGCCGGCTCCCTGGATCAGGGCCTCCTGTGAGGATTCTTGCACACGTGACTTATTGAGGGAGGGCCTCAGGAAAAGGGGAGTGAGGGACACAGGACAGGGCAGGGAAAAGAACTAAGCAAGGAGCCTCAGTCCAATCCCATGGGAAGTTCTGGAGCATGTATGGCACAAAGAGTTGCCACCCCCTTGAGGCAAGGGCCCCAACGTTGTGCCCTGGGCTGCCCCTACTCTGGGGATATGGGACATAACCTCTAAACATTTCTGGGCAAGGTAGCTCCTGTTGCCTGAGACAATTCTCTCATAAAAAAAGGTGATGGGGGAAGAAGCTACGAGCTCTTAACCAACACCCATAGTAGCTGAGAGATGCATACGTTAGCCCTGTAAAAGGGTCCTGGGTGGGCCCCAACAGTGTCTACTAAGTCCAAGCATGGCTCAGCCTGCTACAACACTGCTAAAAACACATCATGTGTCACAGACCAAGTATTTTGGAAGTGGCCATCCCATGCCAGGCTTGGGTCCATGTACAGTGGTGTCATATCCAAGGATTATATTCTAAAGTAGCTGTGGAAAGAAAAATGGCATGAATGCAAAATTACTAAAACATGTGCCCATGTATGTGTGTGTGTACACATTTCCCTGTAATGTATAAATATATTAACTGTACCTAATGAAGGGCATATATTTTTATAAATAAATTTAATTTGCTAGATTAAATTCATATTTAATGGGATTGCATTGTATCTATCAAGAACCAGGTCAAACCACACTTAAAAAACACTCAAAGGATTTTGTTGGAGTTCCATCATATCAATGAATGAGCAATCGGAGATTTTTTCCAGCAGAGAATTTGTGACTTTGAAATGAAGCCAGGGTTTATCATTGCTGGATCCTAGAACTCCCAGGGAAGGCCAGACGTGGAGCCTCGTGACACCATGAAAGGACCGAGCTTCTGGTTTCTGCCTTGACGTGAGGGAAACAGACTCGGTAGCATCCTTGGTCCCACCCACACCCCCTAAGCTTTGCTCTTATGGAGCAGGTGGCCTGACTTTCAGGTGCCCCAGGCCTTCCTCCAACTGCAGAGCCCTGCTCAGCCCGCGCGTGGGGCAGACCCCCGTGGAGAATTAACCGCAACACGCACCCAGGGGCAGCCTCAACTGCCATCACTGATGAGCTGATGTGTAAATACCCCACCGCTCTCGCCCTCCGTCTCCCAGGGGTCCCCAGCAGGACTGAGCTCCAGTTGCCCACAGTAGAAGCTCACTGGTTACACACCCCTTATTCTCTGCGTTCCTGACTCTGCCTCTCTTCCCTGTTCTCCCACCAGTGTTTCCTGGGATCACCTCTCAAATCAATTTCTTGCAATTACTTCCTGGTTTGAGGGTCTGCTTCTAGGTGAACCCACATCAAAATTGGTTCTGTATAGAATAGTATAAGGGATGGAAGGAAATTGTGCAGGACATAAGGTGGAAAGGTGAAAAGAGCTAAGAAGCTAAGAAGATCACATAGCAGGTTTGTGACTGGTTGAAGGGAACTGATGGGTGTTGAAATGCCACAGCATTTGGAACCATCAAGTAGCTTTCCTTCTATCCTGCAGGGAGTCCTGCGCCATGGATCAGGCTCTCAGGCTATTGCTTTACTAGGAAACTGGAGTCTATTCAAGTCAGTCAAAACCTGCTCTTTTTTCCCGTTGCTGAGTGTGAGGTTGAGGTCTTACGTGGTATTTTATTAGGGTGTGTAATCCCAGGGAGGAGCAGGAAGAAATAAGAAAAGAAGGCAAGGAAGAAGAGCCAAGGGGAGGAGGCAGCTGTCAAAGGTGAGACTGGTCACCAGGTCACAGACCCACCACTCTATTGACAAGCCATGTGAGCTGCACCACGGGGCTGATGGAGACAGGCTAGGAAGAAAGCGGAACTCAAGTACCCACTGGCTCCCATCTCCAATGGGCCAAAAGCCAGTTTTGGGGGGAAGGTTGGTGGGAACAGTGGACAGAGTCCATCCACTCGTGGTGGCCACACCCCTGAACCCCGACACCAGAGAAACTGCAGGGGATTTTGTGGCAGCCACAGACACTGTTTCTTCCACGCCTTTCAAAAGATTGAATATCCTGACTTCCCAGAGACCCACCCTGATGTATTTCTTATGCTTTGTAAGAATGTAGCAACTCTTATCTTAAGAAATCAAGAAAACTGAGAGAAAAGGGAAAAGTCAGAGCTTATCCATCCTTTTCAAAATGGCAGAACTGAGCTGAGCTTCTCTGGCTCTGATCTTACAAGACATTTCAGTTGCCCCCCACCCCGACCCCTGCAAAATCCTCCTCCAGGATAAATGGGATCAGAATCCATGCAGCTGTGATTTGCTCCAATCAGGATATAAAGAGAAGCACTGTCTTCCTTGGAGAAAGTTCTATGCAGACAATGAATAGTTCAATTACGTTATAATTGACTCTAATTGGCCCTCCCACTGACTGTTAAATTCTTTATCAAATTCTCTATCTGCAGCCTGGTAGCACACTAGAAAGCTCTAATACCTCTACCCTGCCCTAAAGAACAGGAGGAAAAATTAAATTAAAAAACAAAACAAAACAAAAAAAACCACCAGGCAGCTAAGCCTGGAAAAAGAGAGCTCCAGTGAGGTAAATAAAAATGGCAGCCATTTGAGGAGCCATATAGAGTAGCTCAGGGGGGAAATTGGAAACTTCTGATTGCTTCCTAACTGTAGCAAAGAAGTGCTAAGGAATTATCTATGTTCTTAGAATTTTTTCCCCTACAGTATTTTAAATTGCCATATCTTCCACCAAACTTTTCTACTTTCCTTCACTCATTCAGTATTTATTGAGCTCCAACTAGATGCCAGGCACTGTGCTGGGCACTGGAGATACCGAGATGGAGATGACATCTGTAGAATCGAGGATGGAAGAGAAGAGTCAGTACTGGACCTGCACAGGCCTGAAGGACACGGACCTGTGGAGGATGAGAGCAGGGTGGAGGACTGGTCAAGGGGTGGTCCACGGAGAGGTAAGAGCCCAGTGTGAACACAGCAATACCCACAGGAGAGCCCGGGCACTTAGCTCTCAAGCTTGAGTTGTGTCAGAATCCCCTGGAGGGCTTGTGGAAACACAGGGTGGCAGGCCTGTTATCAGTTTCTGACTCCAGTGGTCTTGGGTGGGTCCCGGCATTGGCATGTCTAATAAGTTTTCGGGTGTTGTTGGTGCCACTGAACCAGGACCTCACCTGGAGAACCTCTGATATAGAGCCTGATGGGGAGAGGCAAGGGATGGAACCCCTGGAGTTAGAGGGCCAGACCATGAAGGCCCATCTAGCTTACAGCTTTTCTACAGGGCAACGAGGAAACAGGAAGGCACTTAGTCACATCTGCTTCTTTGGCAAATCCTTCTGTCTGCAACTGAGAGTACAAATTGGCATGGGCGAGATCCTTGAGGAAGATCCATGAGAAATCATGGTGACCTGGTCGAGGGTGACCTAGTCATCTAGGCGATGACGGAAGACAAGCAGGAGGATTTGGGTGGTATTGAGATCGACACACTGAATATAGAAATGGGCAATAGCCAGCCCCTGTAGAAAAACAGAGCTCTGACCCACTATCTGCAGCAACCAGTCCAGGAAGCCAAACGACAACCTCTGTATCAATTATTCTTCAAACAGCCAGAACCTGATCGATAACTGACAGCTTTCCTAATTTTTGCTCCCACTTCCAACTTAAGACCAGCCCAAGAAAACCAAACATCCTCCCAGAACCAAATCCCAGGATGCCCCACTTCTAGTTAACCCTTACCCAGCATACCTGACGCCTTCTCCAATTTCCACTCTAAAGCTTTTCTGCTCCTCTGCCTGCCTTTGAGCCTCTGCCACGTGCAACTGCTGGTGGCCGATTCCCTTGTTATAGCAAGTTCTGAACAAATATCCTTTGCTTGCCCTCATTAGAGTGGCCTTCTTTTATTGCCAAAAGACAATAACATGCACAGAACTCAGTGTCTGACTGAAAGTGGGGAACGAAGCCATTCATGACCCAGGACCTCAGTAAATGAGCCCCATGACAAAGGAGGAGAGCCAAGAAGAGGAGAGGCTCTGGAGGGAAAGCAGAGGCGATCCGCTGTCGCCGCCTGGAGTTTGGCTTGCTGGAGTGACGTGTAATGAGAATGTCTGGTATACTACTGGATAGAGGATTCTGGAGCTTCAGAATTTGGTCTAGGTCAGCTACACATGGCAGGTGAGGCCATGGGAATGGGAGACATTATGCCAAAGAGAAGATACAGAGTAAGAAGAAAGGGGATGACAAATAGAGGACTAGGAAAAGCAGTTGGAGGGACACCCTAACACACTGGTCAGCCCGGTGCTGTCACTTCCTTCCCCAACTGTCTCATAATTTTCCCACTTCTACTTCCCTCCTAATGGCATGAGACTCGGTCTTCTCTACCCTGCTAGAGTGCAGCCTGGAGATTGCTCTTCATTCCAGTCTGTGCCAGGTGTACCATCCAGTGCTTATTTTCCTTGGAGAAAGTATTGGACAAAATCAACTGCCTTAATTTGTCAACGCTTGTTTAATTTTAACATGCAGAAAGAAAGCAGATGTCAGAGAGCAGGAATGTCTTCTCTCCATGCTCCTTTCCTCTAAGCATCATTTCACAAATTGAAAAGTGAGAGATGGTGGGCTGACCATGGGGAAGACACGGTCCCCTGGGCCGAGCCAGGGAGAGAAACGAGGGACTCGCACTTCCAAACAGTGCTCAAGAGCCACTGGATTTCTCAAAGGAAATCAGAAACCGGTTGTCATATGGTTGTGCGTATTTACATAGGGACTGTTGTGTTTTCAGTTGGAAGGTGGTGGGTTTTCTCTCACTTTCTATGGTAAATTGCTTGTAAAGACTGCATTTGTGTGATTAAAGAAATAACATTGAATCGGCTTCCCAAGTAGGAAATGCACCCCTTTTCCAGGTTTTAAATACATGCACTAAGCAGAAACCACACTAATGGAAAAAGATGAAATACTTTTTATTTTTCAAATTTCCCATATTCAGACATGAAATCAAAGTCCTCCAAGTTCCCTAACTGCCTCTTAATTGCACGGTTCCCTGGAGCAGTTGATCTGCTCCTACTCAGTTTGGGGGAGTAGGGAACAGGATGTTCCCCTCATGACTGTGAGGAGCCACGTGGTCACAGAGCACTTGAAATACAGCAAGTCTACATGGAGATGTGCTGTGAGGGTAAAACACACGCCGGATTTAGGAGCATGTAAAATGTTTTGTGGTAATTACATGTACAATTATATTTTTGGCATATGGGGTTAAATCAATTATTAAAAATCATTTCACTGTCTATTTTTCCTTTGCTTTTAAAGTAGCTACCAGAAAATGTAGAAGTACATATGTGGCTTGCATTTTTCTCTTGGATGGCACAGCTGTGAAGTTACTTCTCTCTCTGCAGTCTGGCAGAGGGGACTGTGGAGGGAAAGTCGTTAGGAGCTTCCTTCCTGGGAAGCCAGGATTCGGCAGGCTCACCACCCTGTGGGTGGCCTGATCTTGGGTCCCACAGTTCTGTGAGAATCCTGAACCTACGTTGACCTTGAAACAACACTATACTGAAGCGAATGGAAGGAGGTTCCTTTATTGTTTTTATTTTGTCAGTGTTGGCTACAGAGGGAGTGGAGTGCACTTCATTCATTCACCCCCACATCTTTTCATTCATTCATTCACTTATTCATACTGCATTTCATTCTTTTGGAGGCCTACAGTTTGTGCCTCCAGAATCTCTTAAAGGTCTTCTTACGCAGGGTAGAGCGTTTGGAAGTGGGGGAAGATGGATTTTAAAGAGGAGGGTAGGCAGCATTCTCTACTGGGGAGAGAAAATAGAAACGGGGTCAGGGAAGATAAGAGAAAGGATGGTATGACAGCAAGACACAGGGACCAATACTCAGGTTCTATCCAAGAGCCAAGAGCTTCCTCCTCATAGTTCCTAATGCATGGAGAAAGGTAAGGCTTTTTTAAAGGAAAGTTTGCCCAGAAGTTGAATATGAATTCTCCTCGCTCTGCATTGTTCTTGTCAGCACATGCGGGCATTTCATTAGCATTCAGGGGCTGTGGGAAGGACGCTTCGCCAGCTCTCCCCTCCTCCCACAAAAGCCATGGTTGGGAGGCAGTTGGTACCAACCCCTACACTTTTTTTATTGAGTCAGGGAACAAAATTATTCTAATTTAGCAAAGGCATAGGAAGATGTGCATGAGAGATCCTTGAAAAGTAGAGAAACCTGATTTTCTTTTTGGCTGAACTGCGTCTGAGTTGTCTCCTGTGTAAAACTCGCATGCGGGCCCTCTCTCCGTGTGCAGAGAACAAAGTCTTTTTAACAAGCTTCTGTTGAGTTGTTTGCATCTCTCGAAGGAACTCCTGAGAGACTGAGTTACTCAGAACGAAAATTAACTGCAGCCTCTCACTTCCCAGATTCCTAATAGCCCTGTGCAGCACGGGGATCGGCGGTAGGCATCCTCATCTCCCTGCGTTGACCTCTTTCCCATCCTCCTTATCACTGTGGCAAAGCACATTTCCTTCCTCTGGAGGAGAAGCAAAACTAGTCCAAGCCAGCAGAATTGCCCAGAGGAGATAAGACCACTCCGCATTAACCTCCCCACCCCATCCGCTCTGGGAGGAGGGGAGACCAGACTCAAATTAATTTGGGTTATTACTGACATACTTAGGGCGGTTCATGGGCTTCTGTCTGATTCTGTCCTCTCAGGTCTGGCTGTCTCCAGCAAGGCTTTCTCTGGGATAAAGGGCGGGCAGGCAGGTCACCCAGCTTATTTCTGACTATCTAAGATTCGGGAGACAAACACTTCTTGCAGTGATTGTCAGGCACGGGGCTTTCTCGAATGTTTTCACTGGAGCGCTTTAAAGGCAGTCCACAACGGGAGGTCCTAAGTGGACCATGGAAGGAGGACTTAGCAGAGGTGATTGGCCACAAGTAAATGCACGCTGGCACCCATTGAAGTTGAACTGGCCCTAAACCAATTGGCCATTAATGTATTTGGCTTTTGCCCAGTGAATTATCATGAGAGAGAAGGCATGGTATCTCTCAAACCAGAAATAGGGGGAAAAAAGAGAAGGTTTGCCGTTTGCTTTTCACATCTTATAATTTAACTGGCCCACTGGAAAGCCACGGATGCCTCTTTGTACCGTTGCTTATCATTTCATGAAAACCCATCTCTCTTCGGTATGGGTATCCCAGGGCTTTTTTTTTTTTTTTTTTAAGTGAGACAGTACTTCTCCAGCTGCTGGATTGGATTCCTGCCAAATTCTATTTAAGACAATGCATAGGAGCTAAAAACCATTAACAGCAGCAATTAATGCTCTCCTTTTAGCCACACCCTTTTACCCTGTTATGCCTTAGCCCCTCCCACTAGAGCTCCGGACTTGGCCATGTGACTTGCTTTGACCAACGCGCCATTAGGAAACGTCCAGGCTGTAGAGGGTTGAAAAGCACTCATGCATTTCTGCTTCCTGTCTGGGTGGATACAATTGCTGGTAATAAAGGTAATGACAGGCCTATGCTAGCCTGCTGGAGGGATGTCGCCTCAGCCGAGGCCGTCTTAGATGGGCCAGCCCCTGCTGGACCTGCCAGCCTAGTGCAGACGCTTGAGCGAGGCCCGTCAAGATCCGCAGAGCCTGGTGCCGCTCTGCAAGTCTCCCAGGCACCCTCTAGACATGTGAGAAATAAAAAATGGTGAATGCTTTAGGACACTGAGTTTTGAGGTGACAGTTATACAGCATTATTGTGACAAAAGCTGAGAGTGATGGGCAATGATAGTAGTGAATGACCAAATAAGAAATAGTTGAATAAAAATTCTACCCTTGCAGAAATAATATGGCATTTGACTGGTTCTATGTCCTATGTCAAAATCTGCCATTCCCTAAAGGTTGGCATGGTGGCTGGCAATATTGGTGGAATTGTCCCGCCCCCGCCCCCTGAGCGTCCAGACGTGAGACCATCTCCTGTCTCCTTGGAGCATGCAATGGCACTGGTGGTGCAGGATCAGTTTCTTCCATTCTTCAGAAAGCAGGGAGCAATCTCCTGAATTTCTGACCATGCTAATCTCAACCTAATCCCACGTGGACTCCAATAAATCAAGTTTGTATGCTTGATATTCTGTTAATTCATTTCCTCTAAAGCTATAATAAATTTGCCTTTCTCTTGTCTTTGAGGGAAAGGATATTTATGAAACTTTTGAGCTGAAAGAATGTTGATAATCATCCAGTGAAATTTTTTTCTTGTTTGCAAAAGAACCTGTCTTTCCCAAAAGGAAATATGTGAGCACTGCCAACTAATTTTTTTTTTTTAAGTAAAAAGCAAGCTGGGGGAGTACCAGGGAAGAGAACCTCCTTCTCATTACCATCCCCAAGAGGGGCCCTAGAGCATCACAGACACAGCCTGCTTCAGGGCTTCTCAAACTTTACCTCCTGTAGGAACTCCCCAGGGTCTTGGTAAAAATGCAGATTTGGGCTAAGTAGCTCTGGGTCTCATAAGCTCTGAGGTGATGCTCTGCTGCTAGGTCAGAACACACTTTCGTGCCAAGGCCCTACAACATTGCGGGCAGATGTGAAAAACATTCGCTGTGTCCCTCATTTTGCAAAGAGGTTTCCAGGAAGGTCACATTTAATGTCAAGGCCAGGACACCTTATACCCAGAGCTGTGTCCTTACTTCCCCTCTGTAGTATCCAAATCTGTTCATGTTCATATTAGACAATAGAAGAACTAGTGAGTAACTATGCTTACCTAAGTTTCATAGGCATTTTTAATTTCTGCTGAGATCTTTTAACTCACCACAAGAATATTTGGTTTAAAATCAACTAGTTCCAAGAAGTTTTGCATAAGAATCAAAATACATACAAAGACTTCTAGTTTGAAAAAACATCTGTTACAACTCTTTACATATCACCAAAACACATATAAATACACAGAAGATAAAAACAACCCAAACAAAACAAAATGCTCACTCCATCCAAAAATAAGGCATACTGGGTGACCAGAATTTGGAAGGAATGTCCACACTCTATAAAGTCATTGAGATTGGATTTTTCTTGCTTTGCTTCACGAGAAAGAGCAGCTCTCCTTGCTGGGGAAAAGGAGGAAGAAAATACTTCCCGCCGGTTTGCTCCCTGACTCAGTCTGAGCATCCCTTCCCCACCCCCAGCAAAGTCGGTAGCCCCTTTCATGCATGGGAGTGCTTTAGTGAGGGGCTCCACCTGGCAGTATGGGTGGGAGAAGATGCCATTTGGTCCAGCAACATGATTCTAGGTGAAATATGCTTTGACAGCACACCTGGCCTGGGAGCTGTGCACATGATCCCACTATTCAGCTTTGACATGTGAACGGGTTTTCACCACTGCCAGCATTTACAGCCTGCTGAGCTTAGGCCAACCCGTGGGCCTTGTCCCCTGAACGCGGTCCAGAGAAAAACTTCCCTCATCCCAGGATAAACAGGAAACACCAACATGATTTCTTAAAAGAATTTTGCAGATCAAGAGAAAGAGGGTTTTATCTTGAAAACTCAGAGGCAGAGCCCCCTGGAAGGATCTTCTGAGCCTGTGCTTTAATATCTTCCAGTTCTCACCATTCTCTTCGCAACTGGGACTCACCCGTGTCTGTCTTCAGGCATTAGTTTCAATGCTCCTTCTCCAGGGAGCCTTTCCTTACCCCCCAAATTTAAGTAGGTCTCGTGTTACACCCTCTCAGGGTGCCCTGTGATTTTGTCAGTATATAATTATTTGTGTCATTATTTTGTTTAATGTCTGTGACTAATAAAGGTGCTATTGAGCATGAAATAAGGGATCAGCATATAATTGTTGAATGAATGACTGAATCCTTACTAGAGAACAAGAAGCCGTATCTTATCTATAGGAAATAGAAACAAAGCCACAGGGATAAAAAAGAGGGGGGTAAATATAGGACCCCAGGGTGAGGTATGAAACTGACTTGACAAAAAGGGGACTGAGTTGACAGGGAAGGATTTCAAGGACACTGGCATTGAAAGAGCCGATTAAAACCCTCAGCAAGAGTAAGAAAGAACAAACTCAACATCACGGAGAGGCTCATCCATGATGTGGCAGAGACTGCCATGGGCAGAACAGAGATTTCTCTCAGAATTGAAAAGAAAAAATTAAAGAGATGAAAGCAGTATCGTAGAAAATTATACATAAAAAGACAGAGAATACAGATCTAGCTTAAGAGTTATATATATAGCTGACAGAACAAAACAAAGGAAAGTTAGAACTAAAAAATAATCAAACATCTAAGCAAAAAAAAAAAAGTTTAACAAAGTACTCAACTAGGCTGGTTAATAAAGCTCACAAATTCCAACAATAAACAAACAAATAAGAACAGTAAGAAAGAATCCTACAACTAAACACCTAGTGGATGCATTTTTTTATTAGAATACAAAAATAACCCAACAATAATAAAGTGAGATAAATAAGTTAACTCAAGAGAAAGAAAAATACATGCCAGCAGATAGTGGAGCAGAGTTTAGAAAGAACAAGGATGGTAAACCAGTGATTTTATACACAGTCAAGTCAACTTTTCTAGGAAGAAAGAAAAATAAAGTCTTAAGTATGCATGTCTTCAGAAATTCTACCAATCCTGTACACTTTTTGAATAATATTGATAATAAATTAGCAAATGTTTACATTCCTGCTGAATGAAAGATGATTCATATTAAAGTGTCATATTTTTACTCACGAAATAAATTTAGCAGTCATAAAATGGTATGCATAAAATAACAGCTCACCAAATGTACAAATTAAAACTTTAAGTAGAACATTGGATAGTTACAATCAATGAAGAAGACTTTAAACAAGACTTTTCATCTTTTGGTTGATGAAGGCAAAAGTTAAATAAGTGCATAAAGAATATAAGTACTATAAAATTTTGAATTTGTAGGGAAATTTTGAAATGTATACTCTATAAAAAAAAGTTTCCTTGAAACTTTTATAAAATCAATCACGTATTAAACGCACCAACAAAACTTTAAAACTTCCAATTAACAAAACATATTTGCCACATTTCCTGGCATGAAATTTTAGAACTAGAAATGATAGTAAAACTTTGAACAAAACAAACAAAAAATCAACCAGCCTTATGGAAAACATGGATTATCATAGCTTTAGTTGAGACCTAGATAGACGGTATGTTATGTGGTCTGAAATTTCCTTTACAAAACATCCTTATAAATAGAGAAAATATGGGTGGGTGATCATTCCAGTCTAGACCCTGGGAGCAGTCAGTTGCCAGGAGTAAGAATCCATCCTTCAGGGGTGGTTTGTTAACATCCGTCAGATGACCACACCCGAGGTGAGGCCAGCACTGAAGCACCGTGGATTTCAGAACCACAGCAGAGATTTGGTGAATTGGCATAACTGATGTCCAGACATGGACTTTCTTTAGTGACGCTAGCAGCTTTGTTAACAGTCACGAGGGATTTTAGAAATGGGTTTTCACTGATGACATTAGTGGTTCTCATGCGATTTAGAAAGCTTGTACAGGGTAGAGAGTTCCAGGGTACCTCGTAGTCCTCTCAACTAAGGATGTACCCTAAGTGTGTTTACTGAATCTGGCTCCAAATTCCACGCACTCTGTTCTGCATGCTCAATGAAGGCCTGACGCTCCTTGAGGTGATTTAAGATAGTACCTTCCATAAAATATTCACCCAAGACAAATGCAGCCAGTTGCAGCTAAGCATATAATAGACTCAGGCAACCAAGTATCCTCTTTATTATCTGCTGAATTGCATTAATCACCCCAATTAGTAGCCTCCCGTAATTATCCTCTTTGCCCAGAAACTTTGTATTCCCTTCACACTCAGAACCTGGGCTTGGCTATGTGGCTGGCTTTGGCCAGTGGAACAAGAGCAAATGTGGCACAGCAGACTTTCTCATCCTTGCATCACCAAAAGAACATGCCTGGACTGACCTGCTGGAGAAAGATGACAGATGTGTGGACATATGGAAGCCAGCCGAGTCATCCCAGCTGAGGCCAGCCCAGACCAGTAGGCCACTTGCTTATCCACCGGGTGACTGCAGCTGAATGAGTGAGACCAGCCAAGGTCAGCAGAAACATGCAACTGACCAAAAGCCTCACAAGAAACAATGAGTGGTTATCATTTTAAACCCCTAAGTCTTGGGGTAACTTGCCACACTTGTTATAAGGGCTCAGTCACAACCAAGCTCACCTGTTGCCCCAGCTGTTAAACCCAATTGGATAAGAGGAAATAGAAGACTGGGAAGGGCGGGCAGGTGAGGGGTGATAGGCCCCATTTTTCAGGTAGGTATGTTGGCTTACCCAAGGTAACTTCTTCTTTTATCCCCCTTCAGGGGCATACCTGCAAATGAGTTTGTGGTTGCTTCTCCATATTACTTGTTCCTCTCACAGAAAGAGGAGTTGATAATCAGAGGGACAAAGTAAGAAATACTTACTGGATCAGGTATTATGGGCATGGGCATTGTATCTTTAAAAGTACCCGGGATCCCACCCATTCTCTTTCAATTCCTGTTCCCCACCAGGAAGCTCACTCTACTTCCTGCTGCCATGCCGTGGGCATCCCTGGAAGGTCCCTACACCTGCTTTCCAGAGGTAAGTACACATCACTGCCCACAGCAGAGGAGGTATCAGAATCACATTCTCTCTTCTTGCAGACATTCTGAAAATGTCCCACCACAGTTTTAGATTCTGAGTAGGAGATGGGTGACAACCCACTTTGGCTCCAGAACTAAGACAGCTGTTACCAGAATATGGGATAAGTTGTCCAACACTTGAGTACCATAAAAGAACAATTTTGTTCTTTGCTTCTTTTTTTGCTACTGATCCTTGTGTATACTTTTTACTTGGTCAGACTCTGTAGGGGAAAGAAGGAATATGAGGAAGCCAATTTCTCACTGCTTTTTAAAAACATAATCTAAGTTAATTTACATTCAATTGTCGATAACTGTTAGTTTTTCTTATTCTATATACCCTGATCCTAAATAAATATACAACAGGTAAAATTTCAGGCAGTGTAATTAAATCAGTTTATAGAATTGTCTAAAAGAAAGGTGTGGGGAAAAGAATATATTACTAATTTGCTCATTCTTGGAGAGCACAGGCTCAGATCCATAGTTCAGTTTGAGAAAGTGGTTGATATGAACAAAATCACTGTTTAAAATATTAGTATTATGACTGCAAGGTGAACAAAGGCACAGAAGTAGAAAAAATATCTGCTTAGATGAAGAACTTGAGATAGAGTTTGTACCTTTAAATAAATTCAGGCTGCCTACAATCAAAAGAAAAGTCAAGAAGAAATCAATTGAAATCACATATAAAAAGTTGGAGATCCAAAGGGTGCAATATATGAGACATTAGTGAAAATAAAT
Organism: Cabassous unicinctus; assembly: GCA_029593785.1. Taxonomy (NCBI): domain Eukaryota; kingdom Metazoa; phylum Chordata; class Mammalia; order Cingulata; family Chlamyphoridae; genus Cabassous; species Cabassous unicinctus. The sequence goes on along the minus strand of JAQZBX010011789.1, from coordinate 4,289 downwards.
GGAAAGAGTTTGAACTTTGTTATTTTTCACTCAAATGTGAGAATGTAAATTTGCAGCCAAGATATTGAGCAGTAACATTTTCCTTAGAGCTCAAAAGCCACATGGCATTCCCCTTGACAAATTAGACCTAAGGGTGAGGATGGAGAGAGATTGAATAAATGTAGAAATGGAGTTTGTATCAACAGAGACTCCAACACCGTGCAATTGTTTCTTCAAATTTTCTTCAAATCAATGGCAAATAGGGCCAGTCTAAAAGAGATTGTGAACCAGATCCAGTCCATTCTCCCAAAGCTTGCCTTCCATCACCTTCTCTCTACCTCAATTCACCTGTACCATCACTCTAGCTAACCCCAAACAGTCCTAGGTTTTGAGGATTTACAACTCAGCATAGATTTAGAGGAAAGCAGCTGAGTCAGCCCACGGAGGAGGTCAGCATTTCCCCTCCTTGGGTGTTTCTGATATGCAGCTCCCAAGATCTGCCCTCAGCACAGCTGGACGGTTTCCACAGCAGAGTGCAGCCGTGCCCCCTCAACAACACAAAAGGTGTCGGTCTCCTACTGCTGTGTTACACAGCTCTCCAAAACCCAGTGTCTTAAAGCCACAATAATCACCGATTATCTCCCCTGGCTCCCGTGGGCCAGGAATTGGGGAGTGGCTCAGGTGGCAGCTCTGCTCGGGATCCCTCGTGAAGTTATAATCAGACAGAGGCTGGGGATGGGGGTCAGCTTGAAGTCTTCTTCACTCACCTGTCTGGGCTCGGCTGGGGAGCTTTAAACAGTTGGGGAATGGAACATCTGGGGCTCCTTGGGTGTGATAGGGGACAGTCCTACTGTGGCCTCCTGCCTTTTCCTGAGACCCACAAATACATCCTGTGCTCAAGTCCAGGTGGGCCAGCCTGGTGGGATAAAACGCAAATCCCTAGTAGATAAGGGGACTGTGGGTACACTCTAGTGCCCGAGCATAGGCAAGCACTTACTGGAGAGAGTCTGACCCTGTGGACACACCCCAGTGGTATAGCTGTCCTTGGCAGGGAGGGTGCAGGGCTCCTCCACTACAGCAGCACACAAACCCAAGAGAGCGGTGCTGCTCATAGAACAGCTCCTTGCATCAGCCATGGATTGAGACCCACTGTCTTTGGGGACCCCATGCCCACAGTGAAACTGCCCTTGCTCTTTCTCTAATTTAGTTTTAGAATTCACATAGAGTTACTTCCACCAGACTTTATTGATTGAGGCAGTTACAAGGGTCTGCCTGCCCAGATTCCAAGGAGGGAAACGTAGATTCAGTCTCTTGATAGAAGTGTATAAGGATCAAATTGTAAAAAGAGCATTACAAACATTGGTGCAACCATTTTGGGAAAATAAAATCTGTCCCAATTTCTCCTTTGGTAGCCCACAGGGATCATTAAATTGCCCTTTTGATTAAACATTTCAAGGAACTTGAATGAAGACAAAGAAAAGAGCTTGTAAAAGCTAGAAGATATATCAAAATCAAGATTCAGAATTATCCCTTGGCAGACTTGGATGGCTGAGTTTAAAATAAGAAGATGAAATTTGTAATGAGCTATGGGTGAGAATTTAAAAATAATTCAATGACTACACAGCAGAGAACTCCTGGCTTGGCAGGAATTCATATGAAAAAATGCTAGGAATTGTAGTTGATCATAAGCATGATATGTATATAGAGTGGGATGTGATTGCTTGAATAGAGAAGCTGATCCATATTCAGGTTGTATTTATGTTATATAGTGCCCATATTATGTGAAGTAAAAGCCCAACATCCACTGCATTCGTTTAATCATTCAATCAGTCAACAAATGTTTATTGAGCTTCTACTATGTGCTAAGCACTGCCCTAGATCTGGCAATATAGCAACAAATACAACGCATGCAAATTCCTGTCCTCAGGGTCCTGCATTCTGGTGGAGAGGGCAAATGATGAACCAGACAAAAGTGTTAGAGGAAAATGGTAAGAAGAAAAAGAAGGCAAGGAAGGGGGATAAATGTTGAGCATGGGAGGGTTGCAGCTTTAGATGAGGTGTTCAGAGAAGTCCTCACTGAGAAGGGGCTGTGCTGGTTAAGAGTCAGCTTGGCCAGGTCGTGGTGTCCAGTTGCCTGGTCAAGCAAGCACTGGCCTGATTGTTACTGTGAGGATATTTCATGAATTTAAGTCATCAGTAAGCTGATTGCATCTATGGCTGATTACATCTACAATCAACCACGAAGATTGCCTTCAACAATGAGAGAAGTCTCATCCAACCAGTTGAAGGCCCTAAAAGGAGAACTGACGACTTCAGCAGTTAGAAGGAGGAATTTCCATCTTCAGCCAGCCAGCAGCTTCTTCTGTGGAATTTATCAAAAACCTTCATCAGAGTTCCCAGCTTGCAACCTGCATTATAGAATTTGGACTTGCCCATCCCCACAGTTTTTGAGCCAATTCTCCAACTCTCTCTCTCTCTCTCTCTCTCTCTCTCTCTCTCTCTCTCTCTATATATATATATATATATATATGTATGTATGTATGTGTATATATATAACCATATCCTGTTGCCTCTGTTTCCCTGGAGAACTCTAAATAATACAGGAGTTATTTGAGAAAAAGAGATGAAGGATGAGAAAGTCATGCAGATCAGGGGAGAGGGCCTAGCTGAGGCAAAGGCCCTGAGGCAGTGCAGCTTGGCACGGAAGAGCCCGGTGTGGCTGGAGCAAAGTGAACAAGCTGACAGTCATAAGAGATGCAGCCAGAGAGCTATTGAGGGGCGTGCTTTCTTTTTATTACACTTTATAAAAATATTGGTTCACAAAGAATTGGATTTTTTTATATATGAAAGGCTGAATTTCACCATAGATAGCCAGCTAGTTTGTACTGATCTAGGGTATAATAGGAGGCATTTAGCTGTCCATTCAAGAAAGTCTTCAATATTGTAATTGCAATTGATTCCACTGAAATGTACACTCAAGAATGGTTAAGTCGGGTAATTTTGTGTTATATATGTGTGTGAGTTGCCACAATAAATAATTAGATTTTAAAGAAACCATTAAAAAGAAGAAAGAAAAAGTGTCTTCAAGCGGAGGCTGGGCAAGGCTTGCCATCCACAGTGAGAGAATAAAATAAAAAGATCTGAAATGCGGGACCTGTCACTACCCTTTACTAAGGTAAGGGTACATCTCTTAATTTCACTGCAGCACCATCTCCTCATCTGTATAAGAAGAACGATATCACTTGTAGCGTTGGCACAAGACTCAAATAAAATAATCCAGAGGGATGTCTAGAAACATGTCATAATCTGTATACAAGGAAGTTCAGAATTTATTGTTGTTGTTCTCAAAACCTGGAGAAATTTCTGCATGGAAGAGAACAGTGCTGGAGTGGCCTTTTCTGTAATCACTTTGGATTATAGAAAATTAATCTATTAAAAGATACTAATCCATGGGTATGATCCTAGAGGTTCTGACTCAGTAGGTCTAAGACATAACTTAAAAAATCTGTAGTTTTAACATGTTCCCCAGGTGATTCTAATACATTTTCAGGTTTGAGAACTGTAGTTTATTTTTGAAATCCCGTCCTCTTATTTTAAGTTCAATTGCTAATGACAAATGATTATTCTTTCTAGAGAATAATCATGAGAAAGATTTAAACTTTAAAATGAGAATATAATTCTAGGTATCAGCCAACCTGTGTATGATGTGAGTGAACAGAAGGTGTTAGTCATAATCTGCTCTGCCTATCTGTAAATTCACCTCTGCAGAGAAGGCCTTCAAAGTGGCATGAAAATACCGTGACTGTGTAACTGCTGACTGCAATTGTTTATACTTGTTATTGTAATGGTTAGTTTAGCTCAGTTCCATTTCTTTAAGTGATACGATAGTTGTTTATACTCGCTATTGTAATAGCTATTTTAGGTAAATTACTTGTTATTGTTATGGTAACAACTCCACCTCCCCTTGTTTGAATCTATAAAAACCTTAACTCTTAATCTCAGGTAGACAGATTTGAGCTTTTCTTGCTCCTGTCTCCTTACTTGGCAGCCATGAAATAAAACCCCTTCTCTCTGAAGCACCGGTGTCACTGTGTTGATTTCAGTGCACATTAGGCAGCAACTTGCAGTTTTCAGCAACAGCTGTTACTCCTAATCTGTCTGTGGCCCCTCAGTGTCTGTGATATAAAATTAAATTGGATTATAGCATACGTGCAATAAAGTATGTAAAGTGGAAATCTTAAGTATATGGGTCCATGAATTTTATGTACATACAACCCATGTAATCACCACACAGATCAGGATACAGACCA
>JAQZBX010011788.1:0-42170 GCA_029593785.1 Cabassous unicinctus | reverse complement strand
GCAACATGTTCAGAAAAAGACCTTGAATAAAAGGGGGAAAATGTAAAGAGAAATGAGTTCACATGGCTAAGAGACTTCAAAGAGAGTCGGGAGGTCATCCCAGAGGTAATACTTATGCATACCTCAGTAGGATCTCATAGAACACCTAAGTGGATATCACCCTACACTGAGGGACCCATAAGGGCTCTGATGACACCCAAGTCCTATACAAGTAGGGATAGCCCCAGAGAATGATGCCTAATTAGTGGGCTCTTCATTGGCATCTGTGTTCCTGAGAGTGACAGAGTTGGACTCAAACAAGTCATCCCTGCACATGGTCCATCAGTCCCTTCTACTCAAACCTATATATGATTTTTCTTTTTAAACAGAAAAAGAGCCATTTTGTCACCACAGCAGCCCAGCGGCCACACCACTCAGTCCATCTCCTAAGCAGGGCTCCATCCCAGTACCATGGCCATGGCCTCCCAGCAACACCCACAGGGAACATCGCTGCGCTAATTTTACCACAGACTTCCTGTCGGAAGTGAGGGGAGGGCCTTCAGCGTATTTGGAAACTTGCATGAACATCAAAAGGATAATCAGATATTAGTTAATCCCGTTCCTCTTTCTCAACCCATTGATAGTTTTCTCTTCAGCCTCCCCTCCCCCCATGCCTGTTGACAGAGCACCCAGGCTTGGAGTAGAAAGGAAAACGGGGGACCCGGGTGACTCAGCCAAGAGCAGACCTCACCACAGCTTCCTGGCCACCCCTCTCGCGCTCTCCTTCCAAGAGAGAAAGAGGAGGAAGCCCAAAGCCTTCTAGCATTTGGCATTATTTTATACAGGAGGTCGTGAACAAATGCTGTGGAATGAGTGAATGAGCAAAGGGTCACTCCGCAGCAGTGGCAGCATTTAGGCGGTTGTGCAGCCCTCTCATCTCACCGCCTCGCGCCTCGATCCTGTGAATACGGACATCTCCTCACTTACAAACAAGCTGTCCAGTGGGATTGCTTTCAAAGTTAGCTGCAGGTGGATCTTTCGCGAGCATCTTTGCCAGCACTCTGGTCTGATTTCCTGAAATCTGAAGAGAAACAAAACAAAACGACAACACACCAGATTAGAATATCCCATTGGAAAATTCCTCCAAGATTTAAAAATAAGAAGAAGAAGTTAACATCTTCTAGCGATTTGGGTTTAGAATATGTACCGAGGTAACTGTTTGAACTCAGTGACGAAGGGAAGGTACACCTTGAGAAGGGAACAGCAAAAATCTCCGACATTTAAGGAAGCTTTAAAGAGACAATAAGGCAGGCGATAAGAGGAGAATAATAGTGTTTCTTTCATTAAAAGGAAACCGCTATTTATTGATCCAGCGGGTTTACACTGCAGGCACCCAGGAGTGTCATCAGCTGAAACCAGCTCGGCGTCTGGGGCAGCTTTTCCTCACAGTCCCGCCGAGGGCATTTGCCAGGGCGCCCGGGAAGGACGGCGCGGCTCCAGCTTATGCCTAAGCCCCTTTGAGGCGATTTCTGGTCTCCAAATTGAGGCAAAATAATCCTCGCAGTTTCTCATTCACCCTCCTCCCCTTTCTGTCGCCGAGGGAGCGCCCTGAGAGACGCCGTGGTACCTTCTGGTCGGCGTGGTCCTTGCTCAAGAAGCGCCTGTTGCCGCGCCTGCCTTCTGTTTTCCTCTCCACCCCGACAGCGCCGTCGCCCTCCGGCAGTTTTACTTAGCGGGCGAGGAGCGGTGGAAAAATGGACCCCTGTTTTATAGCTGTTTCTTCAAGGAGCTCAAACTGCTTTCAGGCATGTCCTTATTACCTCATTAATCCTCCTAATGCTCCCTCAGCAGGATTATTCTTATTTTCGGGATGGAGAAATTGAGGCACAGACAAAATGAATGGCACGGGGAAGGTCACCGAGCCAGTCAGCAGGAGAAGCGGGACCGAGGCAAGGCTTCTGGCATCCGTCCTGGCCATCGGTCAGACTGTCCTCTTCAAATCAGGAGCAAAAGAGGGCGCAGGAGAGGAGAGGGAAGCTCAAACTGCATAGATAACAAAAGAAATGGAGCCCGATTCTGAAGCCACCCACGTGGCAGAAACTGATCTTCCTGGTGGAGTAACTGTCACCTGCCGGTCTACTCCACCAGGAACCGTGTGCCGGGGCCTGTGCCTGGTTCCTAAGACAGACCCGAGCCTCGTCTCGCAAGCAGGATTGCAGGTGGGAGGAAAGCCCCTCTGAGCTGCCTCGCCTCCCACCTGCATTACTGCACTGTCCTCCTCCAGGTGTCCCCCCACCCCGTCCCCCTCGGTCTCTGCTCAATAGCTAACCAGTCTCCTTTGGACACAGGAGGTAGAGCCCAGCTTTGCCCTGCTCAGAACCCCCCAGAGCCTCCCCTGGCGCGCAGAGGGGAAGCCAGAGCCTTGGCAGTGGCCTGTGCCCTCCTGCACATGCTCCCTGCGCCCGGAACTGCTCGCTTCCCTCCTCTCGGCTCCCTGCCTGGCTCACGCTCTTCCAGCTACACTGGCCTCCTGGCAAGCTCCACCTCAGGCCTCAGAGCTCCCTGCAGAGAACCACGGGGGCAGGTCTTCTCCCACCTGCCGAGGGGCCTCTCTGGACATCTTATTTAAAATGTCAAGCTTCCCTCCCCTCCCCTCAGCACTCCTGTCTTCCCGCCTGCTTCACTGTTCTCGGTCCCAGCATCACCATCCAGCCTTCCTTGGAGTTAACCTACTCATTTTGTTTTCTCTCTCCTCCCATTAGAATGCAAACTCTGGGAGGGCAGGTCCTCCATCTGTTTTGTTTACTGCTGCATTCCCATCTCCAATTACCTAGTAGTAGGTATTCAACAAATATTTCATCTTTTTATGGAGGAACTTGGCTCTCACAGAATTATGAGAAGGAGCCCAAAGCAAGGATATGTGTCCGGAAGATTTCACTGGACTCTCACTATAATCTGGGGAGGAGAAGGGATAGGGTGGCGGTAGGAGCACCTACGGGATTATCAGGGCTGTCGGCAACATGGGAGGGGGTGCAGGGAAAGCCCAGGACAGAGCATGCTGCTTTTTGTGGATTTTGCAAATTTTGTTGGCAGAAGGCATAGAAGGAGCTCATCATTTAAAGGACCAGGTTGTATTATCTGTTTTTCCTTTTTTTTCTTCAACAGGAGTTAGCCTACCTGGTTCTGTCATACTCTGGAGATGCTCGTTATTGGCAGAGGTGTGTGCAGGGCAGAGGCTGCCCTGGATCAATGGATTCACAGAGAAGTCAGAATTATCTTGTACAAAGCGCCTGCTTTCCTCAATAATTGCATAATGACGTCTTTGATTCCCAGGCCCTCAGCCCCAGCTGTTTCCTTAGGCATTTATTCAAGATCCATGATGCCGTGCACCATCCAGCAGGATGCGTATTTGTATTTGGCTCCAAAACTTTTTTTTTTTTTTGGCCCACATCACAGCAACCCATGGCAGAAGAGCCTAACAATTAGCAGGAACTGAAAGTGATAATTTATTGCAACCAACACTGTGATCTAACAGACACACATTGTAAAAGCAAAATCCATATTTTTTCACTGTGGCACCACAGCGCTATCATATGCTCTACATGCTTTCTAATGTCTTTTGTTTGCATTAGGAAAAACATAACCTTCTCCCACTGAGAACCAGAAAGAGCCCCTCAGGTTCAGAGAATGATGGCCTTCAAAAATGTTCTTTGAGGGGGGTGAGCTTTGTGTGCTAGTGGTGAGGCTTGTGCAATCTAATTCGGTTTCCAAATGATCTTTGGAGGGTAAAGGGCACTCTCTTTCCTTTATTTAGCAGAGGCCATCATCTTTCCCTTTTTAAGTGTCCTCACGAAAGACGTTGGTCCCGGTAGAAGAGGGGAGGAGGTTCTGAGTGGGAACCGAGGAGGTTCAAGTCTTTCATCCGACCATCACAATTTGGACCTATTGATCTGACCATTGAATCTTGCCGTGAATCTGAACCTTGAGTGAATTTCCAAACCACCAGACAATATAAATTACAGGCAAAATGATCAGTCAGCTACTGCCAGTGACTAAGGCAGCGTGGCAATGCTTCACGTCTTTAAAACCATATCCCAGTGCCCCCAAAGCATTCACACATTTGGAACATTGCCTGTCCAATGTCTAGAGAAGCGCCTGCAGAATTTGACTCCTAGGTACATCAAGTTTTTGAGCTGGAAGAAATTTGAGACACTTTCTAGTCCAGCGAATTCCAAACCTGTCTGCTCATCAGAATTACCTGGGAGCTTAAAAAAAAATACAGATTCCTTGGCCTCACCCCCACAGAGAGGCACCTTTATTCAGTCTGGGATCCAACCCAGGGAGCTCTCGGCAGAGGCAAAGTCACATTTGGGGATCCCTCTTATTTTATGGAGGAAGACACTGAATCTTCTTTGCAATTAATCACAAACACCAAGATTCCCAGTCTGCAGCTTTTTCTCCTGGACCACGTTTCTGCTTCTTAACCAGGAAAAAGCTCATTAGCTAACACGTTGAGGAGCACCAGAGAGTGCTTTTGAGGAGTGCCTGGTGAGATGCACACTGGTGTCTGCCAGCCTTCCTCACACATTCCCAGGTACCTGAGAATAAATTTCCAATAAATTTCTCCAAAAGCAATTATCAAATCATTCCTGCAGATTGAGCAAATTTCCCTGTGGTCATCTCAGGGTCTTCTTTTGTTTCATTGAAGAATAAAAAGGATATTTTCAGAATGTACTTTTCTTAAAATATGCAATGTCTGAACCGGAATTGCAAATAATGAATGCTTCATGGGAAAGTGACATAAATGAGTGAGCTGAGGTGGGTAATAACTACCCAGATACACTTTGCTGGAAAATTATAAATTCATAGAAAGTGTCTTCCTTTCCTCAAAGAAAGAAATACCCTCCCCCTTTCCTTAAGACACATGGCCCTCTCCATCTTTTATTTTTCTACTTTCAATAGGGTAGAGGATATGATAAATATTTCACTTTTGTCTTTATTGTAAGCAAAACAATATATAGGCCCATGACAATTAGCCTCACTGCTGGGGAGACAATAGGGAATGGTAGAGACTGTGGTGAAATGCAGAGCACATGCTCTGTCTATAGGGAAAAGTCACTTTCCATTCTAGGTGAATGTGGCCATATGGGAATACAGGTCTAGGGTGGCCAGATCCTCTGATTTTTCCTTTCTTTTCTAAGAGAATCTAGAAATGCGGAGTTCTGGGATGTTGGTGTTAAATCCTCAGAAGTTTAAATGTTGGCAACTAATTCAGTTTACTTAAAAACAAATACATATTGCATACAGGCACATAGGTGTGGATCAAAATAAACATGACCCTTTTGAGTACACAGACCTTCAATCTGAGACTCTGATTATTATAAGGAATTGGTCTACGGTGTAGACTACGCAATTGTGGGGGCTGGTTAGGCAAGTCTGAAATCTGTAGGGCGAGCCATGAAGAAGGGCAAGCTAAACTCTAGGGTCCACAGGCAGAATTTCTTCTTCTTCAGGGAAACCTCAGTTTTTACTCTTAGGGCCTTTCAACAGATTGAATCAGGCCCACCCAAATTATCTAGGATAATCTGCCTTATGTAAAGTCAGCTGATTATGGGCTTGAATCACATAACCCTTCACAAACATAGGCGTTGCTACATATACCTTCCTAGCAACGCCTAGATCAGTATTTGATTGAACGTAACTAGGACTGTAGCCTAGCCAGGTTGACACATAAGCTGACCCTCACAGGATAGAGGTTTAGAAAAAGAAAAAATCAGCCAAAGAAAAATAAGATCAAGACCACTGTCACTCTTTGACAAGAGTCTTACTCTTTCTAGATTTTTTTCCTTTTTCTTTCTTTGTGTGTATGTGTGTGTGTGTGTGTGTGTGTGGTGTGTGTGAAAATGAGATTGTTTTAAAGCGCCATAAGAAATGAGAGCTGGCATTAGTGATCCAATTTAGAAAAGGAGCACTGGGTTTTTGCCAATACAAGACGGGATTGTGTCTTTAAGTGGCCTTTATTACCATAGTAATAAACAGCAAACGGGCCCAAATCTTACAGGCTTGTGTTGGCTTTGACCAATGAAGTAGAACAAGACCTCTGAATACCCCATTAGTTCCAGGCTGTGCCTTGATGGCTCTGCACAGGCAGCTCTTTTCCTACACAAGTCACCAGCCTCACCCGTGTCTCTTAACAAATGTTGTTGACAGGCCACATTGCAATTTTTCTGCATGTTCTGACAGTTTAATTCAGTACCTCCTGGCTAAGCACTCAGCCTAAGGGGGTGCTTCAGCACCTTGGCATCACGGGGTTGCAATTAAAATAATTCAGGGACTGGGGCTGGGCTTGCAGAAATAGTCCTTCTTCCTTTTGGAACATAGAGTGCCTTTTCCAATTCCCCCATGGAGTGGATTCAAGATCTCCCTTTTAGAGTGGATGGCGGTGGAGTTTATTAACAAGACGTCGACTCGCAAGAACTGGCTCGATTTGCATTTTACGCCCAATGGAGCTTTCTCCATGGTGGTTGGACATAATTTTTTCGATAGGCTTGGCACCTGCGGAAAGGTTATGACATGGGGAGGCGGAGAGAGCGAGGGAGCATGAGATGGGAGTCTGGCAAAGACCGTTTTCAGAATCTATCCTTCCAAAATGGCAACTCAGAAATGCTGTCTGTTATTCTGAATTCTGCTCAGGAAAGATAAACTGGTAAGAGTCATCGGAAATCAGTGTCACTTGAAACAGTCTCATATGAGGAGAGATTCTTGGAGAAGTTCTAGAAAGGTTTTCATTCAAACTCGCCGATTGAGTGCTGCCGTTCAGCACTGTGGAATGAACTTAGCTCTGTTTACACATCTGCATCTGTCTTAACCCAGCAACTCTGCTGCTCTCTCTACAAGATCGTTTCCAAGTTTGGGAGAGATTTCATTTTTCAGATAGGATACTTTCAACTAATGGAAGTTTGCTAGGTTACCCCAAATCACTTTACAATGAGGACCAGCTGGGGAGATTATTTTTAAAATGCAGTCTCCCAAGACCCAGCCTGAGAAAGTATGGTCCATCTGAATTGGCACCTGGAAAACTGTATGTTAACAAATGCCCCTGGTGAGTCTTTCCATCAGGCAAATGTGGGAAGCACTGCTGGGAAAGAAAGGTTCCACAGAACTCTCTGTACCGTCCAGAAAAAAGCAAAGGCTAGAAAGTTTCCAAAGGAAATTACCTTAGATGATTTCCCATTCTCTCTCTCTGTCGCTATTTAGTTCTTGCTTCAGCTTCCACTTTCTGGACACTGTAATCTAGAGAGATGGGTGTGCAGCAGTAACCTGTTACATGGCTGCTGTTTTCAAGGTGGAGCATCTTGGAAAGGGTGGAAGACTTTGCCACATGGAACACTTAGGGAGGGTTCAGCTCACGAGCAGACAATCCTGAAGGGCTTTTCTGGAGTTGACACCTACTTCACGGGCACCCGGAGCAAGCAAAACAATGTACGTTAAGTGTCTGCTTTTTCAAGGAAACTTGGTCCTTGTCTCAGAACACTACAGTTCAGTCTGAGCATCTCATCTAAATTTCTTCTGAAAAATAAACTTGCCAATAGAAAGAAAACAAAAAAAACCCACACGCGATGTGCTCAATTCAGTTATCAAATCAGCATCTTGTGACTTTGGACAAGAGATGATCCCCTCTGGGGCTCAGCTAGCTCATCCTTTAAATGGGCAAAGTAGGTGGTTGGTCAGTGCATCAAAGGTCTCCTCCCATTCTGGAACTTCTAAGAATCTCTGACATATCATTGAGCTGGTTTGTGTTAGATTCTCTGTTAGCAGCTGTGATGGTTTGAAGCTGTATGAAAAACATGTTCTTAAAGTTAATCCATTCTTGTGGGTGTGGACCCATTATAAGTAGGATTTTTTGATGAGTACAAGCTTAGCTTAAGATATGACCCACCTAATTTTGAGTGGGTCTTAATCTCTTAATGGAGTCCTTTCTAAGAGAATGAAATTCAGACAAAGAGAGAAATAGCCACAGAAGCAAGAAGCTGAAAGCAACGAAACCCAGAACAGAAGGGAGAGAGGAGCAGACACCGCCATGTGCCTTGCCATGTGACAGAGGGGTCCAGGATCACCAGTAGCTGGTCTTCAAGGAGAAAGCATCACCTGATGAGGCCTTGATTTGGACATTTTTCTCTAGCTTGTAAGCTAGTAAATTCCCACTGTTAAAAGCCCATCCATTTTATGGTATCTGCTTCCGGCAGCTTAGCAATCCATAGCAGGAGCCATGGTGGGTGTGCTGTGTAAGAGTATGCCTGCTCTCTGTGGTGTTTAGCAAACATCATGTTTTAAATTTTTTTAAAAAGTTGCTGAAGCCCTTCTTTGAAGGAAACCATATGCTGAAGCCCAGTGCCTAGTGGACGGGTAAGAGAGATGCTGATACAGTTTGAAAATGATCTCATTAAATATTGAACAGGTGTACAATGCCTCCCTAGGAAAGAGCTGGGCATATTGTAGTCACTCAATAAAGGTTTCAGCATTTTGGACATAATTCAGAGATCTCAGAGTTCTGAGGCTAAAAGGGAGCATGCTTAAATTTATTATTTTTGTCAAACATTTGAAGAGTCTTTCCAGCTCACTCATATCAAAGGCAATCTCTGTGAGTGACACTGTTTGCTTGTCTTTGAAGAGGGCAGGCGAGAAGCAGAAGGCCCCCGTGGGGGCACCCCCTTTCAATTTTGGCTGGCGCGACTCCGCCTTCTCCTCCTTCTCCTCTTCCCCCTCCCCTTCCATCCAAACTGGCCAGCGGAGCCCTCCACAGAGAGCAGAGAGGAGGTTAGAACTGGCTTTGTTTTCATTTGCTCTTCCTTCTGACAAGTTCTCAGCCTAACCGTCTCAGGCTTTCCCTGACAAAGGCAGATATTCGCCTAAGTGGTTAAATCTCAGCAAGTATTTGTTGATCTCTGCTGAATCCCTGGTCCCACTTTAACCCACCTCTGCCTCTCCCTGAACATTAACCAAGGCTTTGGCCTATTGACTGCCGAGTCGCCGACGCAGCTGGACTCCCTGTTTGAAAGGTTTTCTGGAGAAGCGTCTATTAATTTATGTATTTAATTTCTGCATGAAGCGACTGTGCTCCTCCCAGCAAAGGTATTAACGTACCTTTAGGGGAATCCAGCTGCCGAAATCCTCTGTAAGCGGGACCTCACAGCAAGGGGGAGATAAGTAGACACGGAAAAAACACACAGCGAATGGACACAGCAAACACAAGCAGCAAGGGGGGGATAAATAAATAAATAAATAAATCTTTAAAAAAAAAAAAAAAGAAAAGTGCTTAGCGAGTCACAAAGCAAAAGCCTTTGTGGGAAATGGCCAGAGCGCTCACTTGGAAAACTGCTGGGATTTTTCCCCTCTTCGGAATCTGTGTCCTCTTTCCATTTGTCTGTGTCCCCCACCTGGGAACCCTGAGCTGGAGCACATCATTTTCCTTATGGTACAGAGGGGAAAACAGTAGGAGCTGAGTTCCAATTTATTCTACACTTTCTGATTTTTTTTTTTTTTTTTTTAAGATTTTATTTATTTATTTATCCCCCCCTGCTGCTTGTGCTCGCTGTGTCCATTTGCTGTGTGTTTTTCTGTGTCTGCTTGTCTCCCTTTATTGGGTCGTCCTGCTGCGTCAGCTCACCACGCCGTGCGGGCCGGCTTGCCTTCACCAGGAGGCCCGGGGAATCGAACCCGGGGCCTCCCATATGGTAAACAGGAGCCCTATCGATTGAGCCACATCTGCTTCCCTACACTTTCTGATTTGATATGTAGTTCACCTTTGTGCATAGAGTTAATTTTTAGGATCTTAAGAAATCTGGTAACATTTCAAATTACTCAGGCAGTTCAGCTACATATTAGATGTTCATAAAGCTTCTTTTAAAGTACTAGACATGCTATTTAAACAGTTAAACCCAACACAGGCATTCAGTTTCCAAGGGATCGAGAATGGTAGGTGAGCTGAAAACTGGAGCTCCCTGTAGGAGAACCAGCGTTAGGACATCAAGCCCATGTCTGCTCATCTGCCTGCAGACGTGCTGTGTAGGACATTCCAAGTGGCCCTGTCCGTTAGGCGAAGAGTTCCTTCATGGAGAATGATGGGTGAAATTCCAAGAGAGAGGTCAATGAATGGGGTTACCTAGGCTTCTTAGTCAATAACTCTTTTCCTGAAAAAAGAGGGGAACCGTCTGGGTGGCACCTTTTTTTTTCTTGTGCAAATTTGCCCAAGACAATCAGCAATTTTGCTGTTTCACCCCTGGGAGGCTCTAAAGATGAAATTAAAGGAAGTCCCAAGTCAACAACCAGGGAGCTACTCTAGGGCGTGGTTTAACAGTCCTTGAAATATCAAGAAATTAAAGAATAAATGGAGTAACAGAGGGTTGTCTGCATTTTATTTTGGTATATAAAGACATTAGTAATTTTTATACCCTCATTTATAATCTGCTATAACCATCATTTTATAAAACAAATCATATTTTGGAACATTATGAAAATTTACAAACCTATGGCAAAGTTGAAAAATTTTACAGTGAGCTACCCATTGACATTTTACTCTGATGGTTTTTATCATATATTTATCCATTTATCCATCCTTCTATCCATCCACCAATTCTTCTTATCATTCAACAAATGCTATCTAATGCCCCAAAATAGGAAGCATATAATCTCAATGTAGAAGATAGTCATTCCCAAGAAAGAACACTGTCAACCTGACATCAGCTTATATATATATTTAAATATCTATACACATGCATGGCCTTATGTAAATGTTCTTGCATATAAATGTACTTCTATAAATGAACATATGCATAAATATGTATACATACATTTAAAAATGCATGTCATAATTTTTATCCCCCTTTCTCTACTGATCAGTGAAAGCAAGGGCATTGCCCCAGCACGAGTAGGTTTCAGTGTCTTTGAGACCTACTAAAAAATGATCAAGAATACGTGCTAGTAGCTCATTAAGAGATTTTAGAGTGTTCAAATCCTGCATTTACATGTAATCCCCATTTCAACAAAGCTGACCAAACTTCAGGAAACCGCTGTCCCAGGAGGCTCTGTCACCCAGAATAGTTACGTAGGTGCGTACATGTGCATAGATATTTAAATGTGGGTGATGACTCAGATTGCCGGATCTGCAAGTAGAAAGTAGCGAGTTGGGGGCAGGTCTGTAGTGTTCAGATATTAATGAAAGGGAAGGTGGTATGACAGAGGGGAATGGCACGGGGTGTGGGTCACTGGGATGTGACCACTGGCTCGAGACCCTTTGTTGGGTCCTTTATCCTCTCCAGAGCCTTTCAGTGACCTGCAGATGGGATCTGAAGAGGCCCGTCCTAGAACAGAGGCTGACATGAAGTGCCCTAAGCAATGGCAGTCTGCTACCATTTTTAACCGTTAAAAGTAACCTTTTATTTATTTTTTATAATGAAAACAATTCATGTTCAGTGTTGAAAAGGTAAAATATATATATATGTAAAAATAACAAAAGCAAAACAGTCATAATCTCAACACTCAGAGAAAAGGATTTTCCCCTTCTTGATATATCTATATTCATAGCTATAGCCTTATGCATACATAGTCATACTCATATCCATTTCTATACCCATATCCATATCCTATCCTTCCCATATCCATTCTAATAGCCACATCTGTAATTACATCCATTCCCATACCCATACTTATATCTATAACCACACCTATACCAATATCCATATCCATATCTATATCCAAATCTACATATTTAGATATGTATATAAATGCACAGAGTTAATTTTGCTTTTACAGAACTTCATAGAGACAGGGTTAGATTGTACACAATCTTACGTAATCTGCTTTCTTTTGTGAACAGGGTATCATAAATATCTTTCCATGCTAATAAATATTAATCTACATCATTTTCTGTGGCTCCAGGGCATTCCATTGTGTGGTTTTCAGGAATGAGCTTAAAGCAGTGGCTTTCAAAGTGTGGTCCCAGACTGGCAGCTCCAACATCATCTGGGAGCTTGTTATAAATGCACATTCTCAGGCCCTGCCAGCGATCTACTGAATCTGAGGATGGGGCCCAGCAATCTGTGTTTTAACCAGGCATCCAGGTGATGCTCATGAATGCTTAAGTTTGAGGACCACGGCTCTAAGCAAATATATTGTCAGTCATTTAGTCCCTCCCCCTGCAATTCTTAGGGAGGCAATTCTGAGTATATGGCCCTGGACCTCGAAACTTCAGCTGTGCTAAGTTCAAGTGAGGCATCTTTAGAATTCAGACTCTTGTGGTCATATCTACCAACATTCCATGGAAAGTGTACTTCCTCTTCACTACCCAGTTTTACTGCATTGATATAGATTAGGGAATTCAAGGATGAATTTGGGACATCTGTGAAGTCCTTTGATTTATGTGCACAATTTGGGGTATGAGGGCATTTTTCCGGGGAAGGAACACCTATCAGATTTTCGAAAAGTCCGTGTCCTTAAGATCAGTTTTCATTTGTTGTGTTTCTTATTTTCTTCTTCTTGCTGTTCTGTTCTTCCCAGTTATTTCAGTGAGAAAAGGAAAAGAAATGTACCCAAAGGCCCACTGGTATACTGCCCAATAGCAGGGGGGATGATCCCATCGAATGAAACCAAAGACCAGCCTTAGTTTTCCTTTCTGGGACAGATAATCCACACTCCTCAAATCTGCTTCTAAGGCCCGGCTTGGCCCTCCCTGGGATGCACATTTTTAGGCCCTGCTTAAAAATATAATCTTTCTTGAAAATGGTCACATCCTTTCAGCCTGAAACACTAGATCAACAAATCTATCCCAAGGAAAATAGGGAAAATAGTTTACACATAAACTAGTTCTAACCAAATGTAAAATTACTTATAACCAAAAATTAAAATAGCCTAAATGTCTAATAAGAAGACATGTTACAGAGATTATAATATTGTCATAGGATAAGATGCTCTACAGTTGTTAAAACTGGGGTTTTTGAACAATGATTAAGAACATGGCAAAGTATTTATGGAATAAAATTAGGTGATAAAAGTTGGATACATATGAGTACTCAATACCCCCAGTATATGCATTAAAAATATCTGGGAGGAATGAGATCTACATATAAATATTTTAATTGTCTTCCTTATTCTTTTCTATGTTACCAAGGATTTCTACAATGAACGTGTACTAGTTTATAATCAGGAAAAAAAGTGTGAAATAAAATAGACACCATGTTGGTAGACGAAGCCCACTGGCCCACAGTCTTGAGTGTCAAATGGAGTGAGTCCTAATCTGGTTTTAACTAGACCCTGTCACAGCGAGAGCATCTCCTCTGCCGAAACGTGGAAGGGGCTTGCCAATGCCTTCTGGACAACCGAGGCGCGCTCCCGTACAGTCTGCGGAGCAGAGCGGCCCCTGGAGCCCTGTTTCACGGTGTCAGCAAGATGTGCCTGTTCCTGGCGGAAGTTCGCGGCTCATCTCTAGAGATAAGGATCAGGCCGAGTGATGAGTGGCTGTGATGGGGATAATGTGCTGATTTGCCTTTATTCAGGCGCTTCCTTCAGTGCCACGGAACTGGTGCTCTGGAGTCCCCTTGGTTCGAATTGGACTGCGTCATGGCTGTGGCCAGTTGGGTCCCTCGACTCCTTCCCATCTGTCACGTCACGAGAGAATTTCCACGAGCCACACGCAGGGAACGATCAATTTATTTTATGTCACACCTCCTGCTCTGTCTGTCCCGGAGAGCAAACTTTATTCGTCTTTCCTTAGCACTGAAAACATGTTTATGGTAACACAGTTTACCGACGGTACTTAACCACGGTTGGATAGTTGGTTTGTATGTTCAATCATTCATTCAGCAAATATGTATTGAACAACTCTTCTGTGCCAGGTGGGATTTGACGTCCTGGAAGTAGAATGGGGAGCAACCAGACCCTGTCCTGGTCTCTTGAGCCCACCGTCTGGGGTAGGAGACAGACATTACACTAGTAATCATGATAATTAATGTATGATTGCCATCTCCTGACACTGGTGTGGGGATTTTCACAAGTGCTCTGTTTCTAATTACAGAAATGATGTTGAGATTTGCAAATGGTTTTAAAAACTAAATGAGAGTCGTCAGCTCGACGATGACATCACTCTCACTTACTCTTGTTTCCAACGTGCTTTCCTGAGTGAGTGGAATCACAGCCAGTGCTCCAATAATTCTATAAACACCCAGGACTCCTCTGGAAGTGGGGAGACATCATCATCTATTGTATATGTTGTGGCAGAAAATAGAAGGGGGTAGGAAACACCGGTGTAACCAGAGAATATTCCTTCTCGGACTCATCAATCCTGGAGCTTTTATATGGGAAGATTGCTTCATCTCTCTGAGACTCCATGTTCTTATCTGTGAAAGGGAATAATAACTTATCTCACAGTGTGGCTGTGAGGACTAAGAAAATAATGAATATAAGTTTCTGGCTCAGGGCCTGAGGAATGCAAATACTCAAGAAACATTAGATCCCTTGATTGCATCTGTATAAAGAAGATCGGCATGGTCCCTTTCAATGTCTATGAGTAGGGTCAGGCTTCTTTCCATATTAGGAGCCTCAGCAGTGTTGGGGACCCAAGAGTAGACAGATGCTTGATTTATTTGACTTGTGGCTTAAGGCTTTGCTCCTTTTTTGTGGTCCCGTGGATTCAGCAAAGACGATTTGTGTACCTACTATATGCCGGGCAGGATTCAGGGTGGGGTGTGTAAGGAGAAGAATAAAACAAATTTCCTCTTCTCAAGGAGCTACCAGTTTAATGGGGGAGCCCCAGGGACTGGGCCTGGGGCAGAGGGATCTGCCATATCTGGAAGGTCTTCTGCAACAGCCAACAGGAGAAAAGGATCCAGACTTGGAGAGGGATTTCCAAGGACAAAGAGCTAAAAGAGCAGGTGGTGGGAGTGGGGGAGCAAGAGTGAGACTCAGGAATCAAAGGTCTGGAAGCCAAGGATTTCTTAGTTGCCCACCTAGGTTGACTTAGTTGCTCTACGAGTCAGGGCCCAGGGCGTGCTTCCTTGCTTTGCAGTCACGCTGGAGGCGGAGCTAGCTAGCCACCTGCTCAGGTATTGCGCCACACCTGGCTGCTGCTGCAGGGGAGCAGAGGGCTCAAATGGGAGAGGAGGGTGTGAAAGTGAATGACCACAGCGTGCAGGTGTGTCTTCAGGGGGAGGGGTCGTTCAGACTAATCTGCGCCGCGCTGTCCTGGAGAAACCACCGCCTGGGTACTTTGTGTATCATTAATACTTGAGTGCTTTGCTATTTTTCGTCTCATGAAAGGCTCTACTTTAAAATTTGCCATAGTCTTGTGTTAAACACTTTGCCATCCAGGCAACATTCTCTTTCCTCATCTCACCCATCAGCTTGGTGTGGACTTGGCAGAATGTACGTCCAGACCACGAACTTGGGTGTGCTTGTGTACATTCATGTGTGTGCATGCACATGCACATGTGTGTGTTTTCCAAGTACTCTGGGGCTCTTGACGGTGTAGTCAGGGGGCACTTTAATCTCTGCCCAGATCAGCGCCAGGAGCCTGTGCAAAGATGTGCGAAGCCAAAACGTACGCCTTTGCCCCTTTTCCATTCTGCCCCTAATCCACACCGGGTTGCCAGCAATTGTGTAGCATGGCTAGGCATTGACACAGATACTTGTCTCCCCAGTCTTGTGGTTCCTATCGAGCTACTGTAACTTTAAAAAGATTTAACAAAGACTACCTCCACTAGCTAAGCTGAAATAAGAATGTCTCCGGAGTTTAATGGATCAAGTAGCGGTGATGGGTTTTATGGCTCCTTTTCACTTTAGGGCATAGGGAAGAGAGAGCTGGGCAGGTTGGTTTTAAATTCAAGGATTTATGTTGTTAATCCTCCGGGCTAATTATAATTTATGGGATCTTGGCAAATTAATATGCGGTTGCTATTCAAAAGTGGAGAGCAATGTGAGGCAGGCATAAACAAGCCTTGTTCATTTTTAATTTATTTCCAGCAATGGAGAATATTAAATAAAATGAACACCAGGGTATTTCGCTCCATGTTTGGTGTTCATTATTTATCTCTAAATTATGAAATTCATGTAACTCCTCTTTTTTCACCAAGAGCCCAGAATTAGGGAGCTATAACATCCAGACAGCTAGGAGGCAATCAGAGTAATTTTCTCTCTACTGCTTATGAGACCCACTCAAGGATGCATATGTGGAGGTGGAGGTTTTCCAAGCCAGATCCTGGGTCGGGTCTCAGGTTTGGTGCTGTGTACATCGAGATTGTTTAGAGGGACAACTAATGAGTGGCATGTGAGTTTAAAATCCCAGTTCCATAGAATTGAATGTGCCCATCTTCTAGAGCAGGAAGCCCCAGCCAAGGGCTAGCCTGGTAGATGCTGAACAGGGGGTGACCCCATCGGAGACCTTTCAGGCTTCAGCACAGCAATCTCATTGTTCCTAGGACCCCCATTTCATCAGCATTGCCCATGACTGTTACCAGGTCCCTTTTCGAATAATTCAGCTTCTCAACCATGAGCATCTGGCAGAAACATTTCACCTATTGGCAGGCAGGTTCAATCTAACATGAAAATTAGTTGCTCCACTAGAAATGAAAATAACCGCCCTCCTCCTCCTTCCCCGTCCTCCTCTCTGCTCCCCCACCCCCACCACTTCCTCATTCCAGCTGGGAGAGAGCAGCAAATGTATCTTGGAGAGCTGTGGAAACCTTGAGCTCTGAGCCCAAGAAGCAAGTTGGAGTCCTCCCCCCAGCTGTGTAGCTCAGATACCAGCTGGAGCAGAGAACACACTCTTCTCTCTGCTAGAACATCTGACCCAGTTCTGACTGGCGGAAGGACTCAATAGTTTTTACCCCAAGTCATTCTTGTTCCTGGGTGAAGGGAGAAGCAGTCATTTCTCTCCTTTGCTCAAAATCATCTCTCTTTCCATCATCATCGCCGCTATGCTCAAAGTTTTCTTGTTCACAGGAAAACAGAGGACCACTTTTGACAATTCTGAAGAAGAAATAGGATATTCTGCTTTGGGAGGGAAACCTGGGTGGAAAGGGCAGAAACTTCTGGAGGCTGACAGTTCTCAATTCAAATCCTTGCTCCACCTTTCATTGGCTGGGTTTTGTGGGGCATGTTACCTAACTTCTCTGTGTTTTCTCCTCAATAAACTGAGGAAATGCTTTTAGTCTCTTGAAATTGTTATGAGAAATAAGATTAGATATAGAGAGCATCTGGCATTGCCTCACTTCTGCATGCTCAACCAAGGTAGCTCTGCACCTCCCACTCCCAACCTTGTACATGATAGATTCTCAGCCAAAATATGCAGAGTTGAACTGACCAGAGGAGACCATTTGTACCTTCAGCCCCCGCAGAGGGTCGTAAATGCTTTGGCCCTGGGAGGGTATCCTGAGGCTCAATGGCAACGAATAAATATGGTGAGTCAGGTCAACTTTTCCCAATCCGAGAAGGGGCCAGCACCTGTCGGTTTCTGCTTGTTCGTGATATGAACCAGGGCTCATGATTTATAAACAACCCAGGCATGTCTTTATTGGAAAGACATGACTCTGTACATGCGGATTTTTTTCTTGGTCATTCTTTCTCTGTGTCATTCTTTATTTTTGTTTGTGGAAACAGCAGGGAATCAAAGCAGTGTGTTGACAGAAGCGACTTTTCAGCAGTTCCTTATTCAGGGGTTCTGGAAGAACATTTGCCTAATAGTTTACTGGCAAGAAGACACTCCATGCTCCATATTATTTAGGAATAAAAATGTAAACCTAATAGAAATTATGAACTCATTATTCCATCTTATTTGTAGTTCAATGATAAATGATCATGTCATGGGTTTAATTTTTATATTCACCTCCAAAGGTTTAAAATGGGAGGGATAGAAGCAGAAAGTTGTTTTTTGTTGTTGTTGTTGTTTTTTTAAAGGCCTCCAATTGGCAAGGGACTAAAAAATCCTAAAAGAAAGAGGCCAATTTCAGAACAAATCAGCATGGGTACTGTCTAAGCAAAGAGGTTAGAAAAAAATCAGAAGGTCACCATGGCACAGTGCTTAGGCCATCATCTTATAGAGTTTTGTCCAAAGAATAGTTGGTTTGAATTTATAGACCACATTCTCCCATGGACCCACATGTGTGTCCACCGGGCCTGGTAGGGGACAGTTTTATGTAACAACTTCTCCTCTGAATTCAAATTCTAGCTCTATTTGTCAACTCAAGCTTTGTAACTGGGTCAAGCTAATCAGGCCTGTCTCCTCCTTCTTGGGGGATGAGTCATCTCCCAGGACCCTGCACGGCAGTTCCCGCAAATGCAGTTCTTTCTAGTGGGTACCCTGGCCAGTTCTCTAGCCACACCCAGCCACCCAGACTTGCCTGACCCCAGGACTGGACCCAGCACTCTCCCTCCTTCCCAGCCTGCTTATCCTGTCAACATAAGAATTTAGGTGTTGTCAGCTTTAAGAAGCTAGTTCCTCTTTCCTTTTAAGCACTTACACATGTCAGAGTCAAGATTCTTGTTTGAGTTCTGGGCCAGCAAAAGGGTTCTCCACCCCATGTATAGGTAGGTGGCCATCTTTATATATCAGTTGAGCACTCAGATGTCAAATCATCATCCCCTTACGCTGAGTATTGTTGAGGCTCACAGTGGACTGTGGACTTGGAGAGGTAGAAAGCATGTATGGTCCAATTTCCTTTGCTGCTTCTCCAGACCCAAGAATCTTTTCCCAGACACATCCAAACCTGAACCATTCATCCCCTTAGGGACTTCCAGCTTCCCCAGATGCTTGCTTTTCTTTTGTCCCTTTACCCCCCTGAGAGATCTTCAACACCCTTCCCAGGAAAACAGGAGCGAGGCACCATGTCTCCACCAACCCAGATATTTCTGATCATCTCTATCTCGGTTTTATTTCTCACTCTCCCACTACATAAAAGACTAAGAAAGCACTTGCATGAATGTTTGCACATCATTTAAATATTCATTTCCATTAATTTATTCATAGCCATAAAGTTTATTACCTAGAATATAGAGTCATAGAATTTTAGAGCCGGAAGACATGAGAGCAATCATCTAGTCCCAACTCCTCGTTTTACAGATGAGGAGACTGAGGTGAAGGGCTCAGGGGACCTGCCCAAGGTCAGCTTCTGAAAGAGTGGGGCCAGCGAGACCCAAACTCAAGTCTCAACAGTTTGGCCTCCATTGAACTCCGTTCTTCATGCTGAAAGCACTCCTGCCCTTCATTGGCACAGACAGCAGCGTTCCTGTTGTTACCCAGCTTCTTCATTATCTAGCAAGTCTTTATTGAGTATCAGCTCTGCACTGGGTGCTGGGGGACGATGATGACCAGCTTCGTCATGGTCCTAGGCCCGCCAGTCCAGTGGGACAAAGAGACTAAGCAAAGAAATAGGCATGTGCACTGGAGCCACAAATTGTGATGAGGGAAATGAACAAGGTCAGTGTGGAGAGCCGTGGTGGGAAGAACAGGGTCAAGGGTGTCTTCTGTTGGGTGTCCCCAGGGAGAGGAGACCAGAGATAGGGAAGAGAAGGAAGGCCGTCCATGGTGCGTGAATGAACGGGCCTCTGCAGTGGGCACCCGGTGAAGCGACCTTCTGGGACCCTGGGCGACAACGTAGAGCACGCCACCTGGGGTCGTCCCCCACTAGGGCCAAGGAAACCCACCACCTCCCATCTGTCGTTGGTGAGGACTGCTCTCAGGGCATTAACTTCCAGATGCTTCTGGCCCACGCCTGGGCATAATATTTGCAATATTTGGGGCATACTTACACTGAAAAAATTACTCACTGTTGATCTGAAATTCAAATTTAACTGGGCATCCTTTATATTAGAGGTCAACCCTAGACCCACCTTGGGGCAGAGGCTCGGGGAGGCAGAGGAAAGACTTCCAGGCAGAGTGAGCTTCATGCATGGGTAAGGGCTAAGCCTGAGTAATGACTACCTTCTTGTAGCTTAAACCAGGGCCTCTCAGTGTTTGGAAGTGATGTTTGAGCTGTGGATGATGGACCTGATGCTATGACACAGCTTGGGCTTGATGAGCACTTTCTTTGTTCCTGACAGCATGCTCCACATCACGCATAATCGCATTGACTCTGCCCAGCCACACCAGGAGGTAGGTACTAGGATCAGGTCCATTTTCCAAACAAGAAAACTGAGGAGCCGCCAGAGGTTAAGGCCCCTGGCAGGGAGGGGTAGGAGCAGGGTTTAAACGTAGGCTAAGTCCAGAGCTCAGGCTCCCAGCTGCTGCACGACTCTGCCTCATCATCATCAGACACCCCTTCTGTGGGGTGAACTGTGTGCCTCAAAACCTCACCCCCAGTACCTGTGGATGCGAAGTTATTTGGAAATAGGATCCTTGCAGATGTAATCAGATTAAGATGAGGTCATGCTGGATTCGGCAGGCCCTAAATCCGATGACTGGTGCCCTTATGAGGGAAAAGGGAGGGAGACTTGGAGAGACACACACGCAGGGCAGAAGGCCGTATGACAGCAGACTCAGAGACTGCAGGCCTGCGGTCTAAGCCAAGGGACACCAACGAGTGCCTGCAGCCACCAGGAGCTAGAAGAGGCAAGGAAGCTGGCTCCCCTACGGGTTTCAGGGGAGTGGGGCCCTGCCTGCTCCAGGACCGACCGCCAGAGAAGAGATCTCTGTTGTTTTGAACCACCCAGTTTGCTGCAGTTTGTTAGCAGCCTTAGGAAACAAATGCAGGGCCCCTTCTCAACTGGCCAAAGGGCACCTGAAGACATACCCTTTAACCAAAGTACGCAGTAGCTCCAGTGCAGAGCCCAGCAGCCGGGTGTCTGCCCACGGGCCACGGGCCGCAGAGGGGCTGGCTGCCTCCTGCGCAGGGGCGTGGGTGCTGTTGTTGGTGTTTCCTGGGCCATTGGCGAGGACAGGGAGGGAGGAGCCCCGGCTGCAGGCGAAATCCTATGCAGTCAAGGGCAGTTAGACAATTAGCTCGCCCCAGGAACACTGCAATATGCACAAGATTTGCTTTCCCAGCAAAGCCAAGTGCAAGTTCCTGCCTGCTCTTATGGCCCCTGTGCCTTCAGTGCAGGAAGAGACCAGGCCCCTCAAGCTGACAGGCTCCTGCCCTCTGCTGCCACATGGATTTAACTCCTTCCTGTGCCCCTTTCTCTTAGATATCCAGTACAGTTGTTGCGGCGTGGATTCAAGTGGGGCTGCTATATTTGGTTGGATCTTTCCTTTACTGGAATTCTCTCCAACAGTCCATTGAATCACAATTCATGTAAATGTAGCCCATCTTTCATATATATAAAAAATGTTTATACCCCACCTCATTCCAACAAGAATATGAAATAGCCCAGCAGGGTGATCAGTGAGTAGGAAAGAAGCTCCGGGTGTGGAGATGAACACAAAGCCCAAAGTGAGGCAAGAAACAAAGCGGTCTGGTTACGAGTGAGCAACGGGTCTGCCCCTGAGTCTCCTAGCAGCTCTAGAGCTGGGAAAGGCAGTCAGTGCTGCCGTGAATGGTGTCTGTAAGCTCGATACGAGCCGGAAATGATGAAAAGCCCAGGTCTTCTCAGAAAGGCTACAGCAGTCACACGAGGTGTGTCTCCACAGAGCCCCTCGCAGCCCCTGTCCCGGACACGTTTACCTGGGAGAACACATGCATGGCAGGACTGGGTTTGGGCGCTCTCTTTGACCTGGGTATGGAATTTTTAAGCTGGAAGGAGAAGTCTGCATGAAGGAAACAGAGAGCAAGCAGCTACAAAAGCTTTTCTCACCAAATTATGTGTTAGAACAAGTGGGCCCTTACTTTTAAATGACCTTTTTTATTCCCTGTTTAAAAGTAGTCAATTCATTGGAGACAAATTTTAAAGTTTTTAAAAAGAAGAAAAAATTACTTATAATTATGCTGCCTCTAGGCAACAATAATGCATGTGTGTGTCTTCCAGTTTTTTTCTGTGTTGTGCTGTGTTTGTGCCACAGTTGAGATCCCACCATCTACTCATTTGGCATACAGCTTTTTCTTTTTCCCTAGTATGAAACATTTCACTGCATTCTTACAAATGCTTCTTAATTGCAGTCTTAGTGGTTGCTTGATAGTCCATGGAATGGATGCTTCACAGTTTACTTGCCCATTTCTATGCTGTTGGGCATTTAGATGGATTTTAAATACTTTTTCTGCCAGAAAGAGTGTTCTGATAAACATCTTTGTGCATAAAGCAGTTTCCATGGTTCCCATCATGTCTTTAGGATAGATTCCCAGAAATGGAATTACTGGGTCAAAGGTTGAGTGCATTTTTTAAAGGTTCCTGAGACATCTTGCCAAATTGCTTTCCAAAAGGTTTGCAGCAATTTAAATGATCAAAAGCAGTTTTTGAGAGTCCAGTTTCTTCTAACTGGTATTGAGTGCTCATTTTAAAAAAATCATTACTAATATGATAAACAAACAAATGGCGTGTTATTGTTGGTTTGGAGTCTTATTGGAAAGAGGCAAATTTGGAGAATCCAAAGAAACAGCAGAAATTAAATTTATGGGCTGCATTAACATAAAATTTTGGATGGGATGGTTTCTAAAGAGGTTGCAATATATTAATGGATGATAAGTGGATACTTAAGAGAAAGCATATTTTAGAGAACATTGCGGTGATGCCTTTTGGACGTTGTATCCTCCCACGAAGTGGAAGCACCATCTGCATTCCAAGAGTTTGACACGTAATAGATGCTTGATCAATGGATGTTAAAGCAAATAACCAACATTCACATGATGCTTTGCAGTTTTCAGAGTGTGTTTCACGTCGAGACTCTTCATTTTGACAATGAAAAATTGAGGCATGAATTCAGTGACTTGTCTGAGATCCCACATGCCTTAGAAAGCGGTCCAGCCAGGATGAGAACAGGGCTATCTGGATGGGAGGCCAGAACTCTTTCCATCTCCGCGGGCGTCCTCCTTTGACACCTGCCTGGTCTGAATCGGGATGCACGGCTGGCTTGATGCTGACCTGCCATTCCCTCACGGGCTGGGTAGACCTGGGCACCAGAGGACCGTGGCCATTCTTCCCAGTTGCCAGCATCCTTTCTGCATTTCTTCCATGTCCAAAGTATAAAGAGCCCCATTAACAGCAAAGCCCTTCTCACGTGATACCCAGAAAAAAGAGCTCTGTATTACCTTCCTAGGGCCGCCGTAACAAAGGAGCACAGACCGGGGGGCTTAAAACAACAGACATTTATTCCCTCAAAGCTCCGGAGGCCAGAAGTCTGAAGTCAAGATGTTGGCGGGGCTGTACTTCCTCTGAAGGCTCTAGGAGAGACTCCCTCCCTGCCTCTCGCAGCTTCTGGTAGCTTCCTTGGCTGCCTCCTCCTCTACTCCGTGTCAGCTCCCCCTCTGTCTCTTCCTTTCAAGCTCACTTGGGAGTGCCTTTCAGGCCAGCCATGTAATCTGTGAATATCTCCTCATTTCAAGATCCTTAGCTTAATCACATCTGCAAATATTATTTTTCCTAAGTGAGGTCACATTCATAGGTTGTAGAAAAGTGCTATGGGTATCTTTTGGGGGTCCAGTTTTGGTCTACCATGTACCCTGAAGTTCATGCTGCCCACATGCGTTTAGCATTCCTTGAAAACTCCCCTCATAAAGCCAGTTCCTGGCAGGCAATCAGGCACTAACTTCCCCGGAAAACCCTTTTTTAGGTTGTGCTTACAACAGAGCGTGTAGCATGGCTCAGAGAGAGAGAGAAAGATAGTTACTTGGGGTCTGAAGACTGGGTTTCAAAGTTTTCCTCTGACTTTGTGGGCACGGCTCCCCGGAACCTTTGTTTGCGTGACTCTAAAATGGGTACACCGGCCCTCACCTAGTTGAATTCCCAGGGTATCCAACAGAGTAAAATGGGGAGCGGTTCAGTGAGCCGTGGCGTGTGGTAGGACTTGGCAGGTTTAATCAAGAGTCCGAAACAGGGGAGGTGTGTTGGGAGGACGTGCACCAGGGGAAGCTGGGCGCCGGTAAGCATTATTCAGGGAAAAGACTCAGTATTGGCGGCTTTCCACAAATGCTGGGAGTCTGCGGTAGATTCAACTGGGAAAACTTGGTTAGTGCTGGGAAAAGTCATTACTCTTTAAAAGCGGCCACTCATCTCTAATAATAAATAAACCAAACATTGGGATATTAAAACAATTCGTTCTCAGCATCGAATAAGAGGCCGTGTGTGTGCACGCGTGCATTTAATATCCCACCCCGCCCGGGGGCCCCCACCCCCGGAAACTCCAAGACTGAACAAAATCCTACTTATGTGCTGCAGATTTAATAAAGCATCAGGCTCCTCTAGGTACAATAAAATACCAAGTTAAGAGTATTAATCCCTCACAAACCCTGATGGGTTCCAGCTGTGCACACGCACGCAGGGTGTGGGGTTGCGTGTGAGGCGGGCGCAGGTGCTGACGGGCCGTTCCGCCTCGGAGCACATGTGCGGGGAGCACAGCTGTTTCTCAAATCCTCCGCTGCTTGCTTCAAAACCTCTGTGAGGCTGCAATGCCTCTGGGCACAATTAAGAGCTGTATACTACGTTTCATCAGGTAGTGTTAGAAATTTAGGCTGAGCCAGAAAGGAAAGGGGAGAAAGTGGGAGGAGAAACGACTCCCTTGTTAAGGCGGCACCAGCCTCCTCACCCGGGCTATTGAAGCCATAAAGCTTCCAAACGCCAAGCAAAACCCTCCCGTATTAGGAGTGGAGAGTGCGAAAGGTGTGACAAAACAGGGCGGTTCTTCCCTCCCTCCCTCCCCTCTTCCCTTCACCCCTGCTTTCCTTCTCCTCTCCCTCTCTTTCTCCCCCCCCCCTTTTAAATTAGTTAGGGAAAACTGCGAGCCAGAACAACTGAGATGAGAACAGCCAGGCTGGATGGCGAAAGGCCTGGATTTAGCTCTCCTTTCCCGAAAAGGGGCCAGAAACCTTGCCCCTTGGTTCTTGGGACATGAGCGAACGCTATTTCTGCTTGTGTAGTGGAGGCACCACATCCGGGTGGTTTGTGTCGTCACCACAGTAGCACAGAGAAGTGAGCCCTCCGTCCACTGCCCGTTGGAATAAGGCTCGCGGGGCACCCTCGGCCGTCAGAGGCAGAGGCCGCGATGAAACCTTTCCCGGGGCCTCACTTTCCGTGGCGGTCTTTGCCTCAAGCTGGCAGAACTCTGGGATTCAAGCTGCTACTGGTTCTTCCTCTTGCTTGAACAATCTGACAGAATGGGACAAAATGGGCTTTCTCTCCTTTCTGCATTTGCCGCCATCCCTGGGGAGGAGACCTGAGCTCCCACCACCTTAACTCCAACCTGCACCTGGAAGGTGTTTTCGGTCCAGTTCCCTGCTGTGTGAGAAAGAAGCACCGGGGTGTCTGTCCGTGTGCGGGAAACCTCTGCCATCTACCGCCCTTCCCCACACAGCCCGACAGTGCCAAGGGCCTGGGGTCTAGGGCTCCCACCATGGCGGGGGCAGAAGAACTGAGGAAGAGGCTCTGGGCCTCCTAAAATTTCAAAGACCTATAGGTAACAATTCACACAGCCACACTGGCCCTTGGCATCTTAGCTGACTCCATGCCCCATCCGCTTCCACTTCCCGTGGATGGAAATGGGGGCGGGCAGGGACCGAAACCGGCCTTGGTTGAGATTCTCCTTGCTGTCTGCTGGGCCCTGTTTTGGCTCACTCGTGCCTCTGTCCAATGATACCTCCAGCAGCTCTGTGACGACTGCACTCTTGTCCTTGTGCACCAGGCAAGGAAATTGGGACCCAGAGGAACTGAACAACTTGTCCGTAGTCACATCTAATAGGCATTAGTTTCCTGTGGCTGCCGTGACAAAGTACCGCACACTAGGTGGCTTAAAGGAACAGAGATCTCTTGTCTCGCAGTTCCGGAGGCTGCAAGTCTGACATCAAGGTGTCACCACCCGCTCTAGGGGAGACGCCTTCCTGGCCTCCTTCAGCTTCTGGTGTTTGCCAGCAGTCGTGGGCGGTCCTTGGCCCGTGGCTGCTTCTCTCCAATGTCTGCTCTGCCTTTATGAGGACACCAGTCACATGGGATTACACCCCCCCTCCCCAATTAAGTTTGGTCTCATCTTACCTAATTACATCTTCAAAGACTCTATTTCCAAATAAGGACCAGGGGTTAGGACTTGAACATGTCTTTTGGGGGGATATAATTCAACTGATAACCGTGGCAGCAGAGCCAGTAGTTGAAAAGCCTGATGCGCCAGGCTTTTTTCTTTCCTATGACTCTCAGCCACAGCAGACTGGACTCTAGACCCTCTACGTGTCAGCCCTGGTGAGGTGAAATAATGTGCATGGGGTGAAATAATGCCATTTAAAAGCAGGCACATTATAAAGAATTATGTCAACCTGATTCCTCGAATCCCGGGAAAATTCACATCCTTGTGCCGTCCGATTAGTGAATCAAGTGGAATTAGTTGATACCCGGCTGCAATGGTTAAGAAACAGGCAGTGTCTGCCGAGGTTTGATTAAACTGATACCCTCGGTCTCCTGCCGTATCAAATCGAGAGTGAATTGGTACCATTAGGATAAATTACTACAAGAGGCACTGCAAAGCCAAGCTAAATAAACTCTGCCTTCCCGAGCCCAGTGATTGTCTTATTAAATAATTTCTTTGCCTCTTAAGTGTGGACTTGGAGCACTTGTTCTCTGAAAGCCTCCTGATTAACTCTAGCCTTGGCCTCAAGTTGATTTTATAAACTTCGGCTGCTGCCCCAGAGGGTGAAGCTTCCTGTTGTCAATTCAGCCTGTTGCTATAGATACAGAACTTCACAATCAGTAATTAGAGCGTGCCTCCTGCCCCAGAACTGGTCAAACAGTGCGGGGTGCTCAGCAAATGGTCTTAAAAGCATCTGCGCCGGCATGGAAATGCATCTCCAATGGTGATGGGGTTTGTTTTATTCATGGACTTTTGGAGAAAAAAAATCACCAGTTTATTGGAAACGATCGTGAAATATAAGTAATGATCATGTTTTTTGAGACACAACCGAGTTTCCTTATCGTGATATGTTAAAGATGCTAAAGGCATGGCAGGGATTCTCGGGGCAGCACAAAGACTGCCCCGTCCGACCTGCTACGTGAAGAAGGGAATTAATTCTTATGACAATTTAATATTCTTCATGTTATACCTGAAGTATATTCAACGGCCCTTCCCAATCCCCAGAAAGAAATGCCTTTATTTGCAAATGAGACTTCTCGAAAAATAAGGGAGACTCTTTTGGTGGCAAGAAAGGAAGAGTGATGGGTTGGGTTTATGTTATCTAAAGGAGCAAAACAGATGTGAAACATTTTTGTCTTAAAATGTGTTGGTCAAGAAAGAACTAAATTGGTTAGAAAGTAAACAATTTTGCAGGTGTTATAAAAATCATAGGGGAGCGGGTGTGGATCAAGCCGTTGAGCACATGCCTCCCACATGGGAGGTCCCAGGTTCAGTCCCAGTGCTTCCTAGAAAAAAGCAAAAACAAGTAAAAACAAATGAAAAAACCAGCTCAGGGGAGCCAATGTGGCTCAGTGGTTGAGTGCCCGCTTCCCACATACGAGGTCCCAGGTTCAATCCCAGGACCCCAATACCTAAAAAACAAAACAAAACAAAATAAAACAAAAAAAACAAACCCGGACTCACTCTGTTTTCCCACTGACAAACATTACGTGGTGCTAAGTTTCTGTTGCTCACACTTTTCACAATAACATTACTAGACTTTAAATAATGTACATGTTCCAAGGATAAAAAAAATCATAAAGCAATGCATGCATACCCTGTTTCCTAAAGGGGATGAGGAATGAAAATGAAGGTTTGCAAAGATGCTTTGCTGGACACTTATGTATTTTAATTTAAAGTGGCATTGCAGTTCTCATCTTAAAGCCGGATATCCCAAGCTGAGAGAGTTAAATGATTTTTTTGAAGTTATCCAGTTTTTGTTGCGCAGCAGGGATTACAGTTCTTGTCGGTCTGACTACAAAGCTTCTTTTTCCACCCTTTTTTTCAGGGAAAGAATTTTCCCAAAGTTAATGGAGACCTTACACACTGGCTAGAAATCAGATGCTCCCCTCACATTCAGATGCTCCCCTCACATCCAGAGGCTGCCCATCACTCCATCCATTTCTTAGTTTGAAAATAATCCTGAAAGTCAGAATGATGCATATTTACTTTAAGATCACAAAATTTAATTGCAGATGTACATTATTACAGTGGTCTGCTAGGCTAAGAATTCTATTGACGTTTCCAAAGTACCGTTGATTGTATTTTTGATTCCTTTAAAACCTCTCTAATTGCCTAGTTGATTTCAAATACCCTGAGATCACTTCCTAAATGCTCGAGCATCCAATAGCGTGGGAAAATGAATGGTTTACAAGATGGTTAGAGAGGTGCAAATAAAGCTTTGGAAAGGAGTGTGTTATCTAAAACCTGGCACTGAATAATTAGGTAATCCCGCCACCTTTTATGTGGCATTTGTATGGGATCCGGAACTCACGGCCTCAGATTATGTGCATTTCAGCTCCTACATCCAGCTGCAGGGAGAACGGGCTTAGACTGGAGCTGGATCGATCTGACAGGAAAATGTAGCTTGACTCTCAAGTGGAAGATCTTTCCTGCATCCCCGAGAGAAGGAGATACGTTCAGGCGAAAACTCTAAAGCACCTCTCAGGACACAAGCAAAAACGGTGTCCACAAATAGGGCAATTCAGGGACTTGCACTAGTTTAGCCTGAGAAGGGATGGAGAAGCCATCTGCTACGTCCTCTGTAAAGGCACAGGGGGAAGAAATCAGCCAACTTTATTTTACCATTGTTATTGACCTCACTAATAGGCATCTTTAAACACACTGTCATGTTTAATTCCTATGATAATCCTCAGAGGAAGATAATATCCTTTCTTTTTTACAGGTTTCTTTTCCATCGTTCAAATGTTTACTGAGTTTCCCCACACTGGACTAGGCACCAAAGAATCTGAAGCTCAGAAATGTTCAGGAATTTGTCTAGGGCAATGGTTCTCAAAAGGGAGTGGTTTTGCCCTGGGGGCCATTTAGCAATAGCCAGGTGCTACTGGCATCTGGTGGGTGAAGGCTAGGGATGCTGCTAAACATCCTACAGGGCCCAGGACAGCCCCCCACCTCCCCCCACCGCAAAGAAATAGTCATGCTCCCAATGCCAACATTGCTGAGGTTGGGAACCCCTGGCCTGGACTATCTAGTAGCCTTCAGAGTCTTCGGGCTTAACTGCAGCATCATGGGGCTGGCGCCGGGCTCGAGGGGCCAATTGTATATTGTCATTGTCTAGAGAAGAGAAAAAATAGGCATCTGACTTATGTGGCAATTCTTTGTTTTATACTTAGATATTTTAAAACAGGTTTTAAAAAACATATATAATTAAGATACTTTTGAACAGGTAATACCTTTATTTGGTTCAAAACCAAAAGGTAGAAGATAGAAAAGTGTGTATGTATACATATACACACACACACATATATTATACATATATATTTATATATACTCTTCTTTCATATTTTCAAATCTCTCTCCACCCCTCTCCCTTAGCACCTGGTTCCTTTCCTGAATCAATGTTATCCTTTCCTTGTGCATCCTTCTAGACAGTTTTGTGCATTTGCAAGACAATATGTCTCTTTATTCTTTTACTCTTCCCTTTATTATACTGTATACATCTTGCTCTTTAAACTTGACAATATATCTTGGAGATGGTTCCAAATCCATAGATAAGCAATTTTTTCATTTTTGAACAACTGCTGAGTTGTCCACTGCGAATGTTCCCTAATCCATTGAACCAATTCCCTATTGGTAGACCGCAGGGCTCTTGCCCGTCTTTTCCCATTACAGATTGTGCTGCTGTGGACAGCCTTGCGCCGTCCTCAGTCCCCATACGTGTGAGTGCATTTGCAGGAGAGAGTTCTGGAAGTAGAATTGTTGGGTCAGAGAGCACACTTTGGTCACTTGCATGCGTGTTGTCCAATTGCCCTGCTCAGAGGTCGTTGCATTTCATGTTCCCACGAAACATCGGGGAGTAGTTGGGGTGGCACTCGCCGACTGCTTCTTAGGAGGGTGGGGACTGAGAGAACACGGCGGTGGGAAGCCAGGAGCCAGGGGCCACAAGATGCTGTGCTTTAAGGGGAAATCTTTTGGTGGAACACGGAGGTTGGACTGCAGGGGGGAGCATGTGGGTTCAGGGCAGCAGCTTAGTGCTGACTGCAGTAGTCGAGGTGCGTTCACAAGGCTGATGGAGGAACAAGAGGGATGAAGAGCACTGGGGACCTCATATTTGATGAGTGGCTGATGTGGGGAGTGAAGCAGAGGAAGATAATGAAGATGACTTTGGCACTGCCTGAAACCGCTATCCCGTAGGGACCAGGGGGCAGGAAGAGCTTTTAGGAAGAAGGCATCGGTGTAGATTTAATGACGGTAGCGCCACCCACCAGAAGTGTCTGGGCAGGAACTCAAAGTTCTTTGTGGCAACTCCACTTTGTCCCAATCCCACCCAGAAATCTTTCCTATCACTCCCAGTCCTTGCAGGTTTGGAGAAGTACCTAATTGTGTTAGTCCGAAATCCCCTAATTGCCAAAAAGAGTGAAACTGAATACATTGACGTTATAGAGGCTTTTTAAACAACCTTCTTAAAAGTTTCAAACATTGTCTTTTTAATACTCCCAGCAACCCTGTAAAGTCATCAATATTATCTTCTTGTTACAGATAAGAAAACAAGGCCCAGAGAGGTTAAGTAGTTTGGCCAAGGTCACACAGCTATTAGGCAGTGGTAGTGGTGCCAAGACTCGGATCCAGGTTAGCTTTAAATCCTGAACTTTACAACTTGTTGCCTTCAGTAGCAAATACAGTAGGACAGAAGGGTTGGGGGCATTTATTTCCAAAGGCTGATTCCACTTGCTGGGGGAATTCTAACCTTTTACTAATAATAGCCTACTATTTATTTCTAAAGGGTTGGGACAAATTTGCCCAATTTGGAAATGTGCATTTGTGAGCCAGGAGGATTCAGTCTGAAGTGGGGGCATAACAAACCCCACAGTGGAGGCTCAATCTTCTTCCACGTTTTAGCTCACGATGGGAGTGGGTAAAGCCCCAAAGTGTGCAGGCTGTGGTTAAACAGTCCAAGCAGCAAATCCTGACTCTGGCGGCTCCTGCAGCCGCACACAAAGAAGCCATTGTTACCCAGCATGAAGGGGACCGAGGCGCCACCAAACAGGGCCGAATGTCACTTCTCTGGGTTAGAAACGTTGTTTTCCATTCAGTGGTAAACAACGGTCCCAGTTCATTGTCCTGACAAAGAACTTTGTTTCTTCTTTCATGCTGAGAGGATGCAAGTTAGGATCGTGATAGGAATGTGTCTGAATGATTGGAGTTATGAAATGTTGCCTAATATATCACAACAGGGTCCCTGGTAGCATTTAGCCTTCAAAAGTATCAAGACAAGCCTAACAGAGGTGGGGAGGAATCAGCAGATCCTGTGCTTGCAAATTGCCAATGCAGAATTAGGATATAGTTTTAGGGTGCTTAGCAATGTTAAAGGGTCATGTAATGAGGGGTGCCTCCTCCCCAGGCACCTCTCAGTGTTTTAAAGTTCAATAAATGTACTGTCTATACGATATGGAGCAATCTCAGTATATATCAAGAGCAGAGGAGAAAACCATTTAAAATAAGTGGACAAAATTTTGAAAAATAATAATTATGTGACTACATGATGGTGTTTTAAAAGCTCCATATATTAGGTTTAGGCTGTAGAAAATGGCAGTTTATTTTTAAAGGCTGCTAAATTTATGTTTAAATAATTAGGATGTCTTCTACCTGGGAAATTTTCAGGGCCGTTTCTAAGCCTTTATTGAAAATAGATTCTTAAAACGAAATTCATTTCAGTCTCATCGCAACCTTCCTTTATGGACTGCCAACCGATCCTGGCACCGGGCTTACTATTTATTAAAATCTAAAGCCGTTAATTAATAAATCAAGGACTTGAATAGTTATCTAGCTCTGTCGGTGTGTCAGGTCTCGTGCTTGGAGCTATGGTTCAAGGTGAGATAGTCACAGTTCGGCCCTCGAAGAGTTCATGGACCGGCTGGAGGAGGAGGAGGCCACGTGCAGAGCAGGTACGAGCTTGGGGTTGGGGCCAGGCTGCCGCAGGGGAGTCCAAGCTCCACCGCACACGGACCCCGGGAGTTCAGGTGAGTTGTCCTGTTTCCTCATCTGTAAAACAGAGATAACAAAAGCAGCCAGTAGTTATTGAGCTCTTAACTCTGCATTAGCACTTCCCATAAATTAATTAGCATAGCTCTCATTTATCTCCATCCCCATTTTACAGATGAGGCATAGGAAGGGAACGTGCCCGAGCTGACAGGTGGTTGGTGGAGGCTTGCTCCTCTCTGCTACTCCGATAGTATCTATAGCAAAGGGATTAGATGGAAATAATTCACATAAAATGCTTTGTATGATGCCTGCCACTTAGTTCCCCAAAGTTGTTCTTATTGTGTAATTAGATACTGAATAATATATAACATTGTGGTTACTACTAGTAATAAATATGCATCTAATAAATATGGCAGAAACTGTGCAAAGTACAGCACAGGCCTTGTATGAGGGCAGGGTCCGTCCCATACGACAGGCAGGGGAGTCAGTAAAGGCTTCATAGAGATGCGCCGTTTCAGCTGAGTCTCGAGAGCCAAGGCATGAGTCAGGGATGCAGAACAAAGGTGGACCAGGTACGTGGTGCTCTAATGATCTTCAGAACACCCCAAGGACACTGACCCTGCCCTCATGGAGTTTAGACTTCAACGGCTGATTGCGTATGAATCAAAGAACAAACTGACCCAGTCAGCAAGGAAATATGGCCAATTAGACCACAATGAAGTGCTCCAGAATTAGTGTTCTTCCAGATTGGACTGTGGATGCAGAGCCTTTATCTCCTGATGCTGTGATCAAGTCCACATGCTCTCCAGCAGTTCTTAGGGATCACCATGGTCTCTGCACAGTGATGAGCTGCTGCTTGTGGGCTTGCCAAGGAGGACCTGTTGCCCTTGAAACACACAAGGGGAAATGGCTGTGTGCCAGCCAGAGAGGCCACTACATTCACCTATAAACAAAACTGCTGAGGTGTGTAGGATATCATAAAAAAAGAGAAATTTACATAATCCTCTCTTGGATGAGGTTATATCCCAAACAGAACACACAACAGCTAGCAGGCTTATCTTTCTATTTGATTTCACTCCTGAAAAATGAGCTTCTGGTGAAAGTTGGCCAGCCGCCATGCCTCGCCCTAGGTTTTCCTTCCCAAGAGGGGATTGCTCTCTCTTCCCCGGACAACTAGGTGGTTCAGCAAGACTGCTGCTAGGCTCTCCCTTTATCAAGGTCCATTTGTGGTAGGGAGACATAAAATATCAGCGGCAAAGGAAGAAGTTGCATTCCTAAGAGGAAATGGATCTTCGAATGAAATATATGTTAGGAAAAGATATTAGCTTATAAATTATGGAAAAAGAGAACTCAAGAATAGGAGGTACCAAGGGTTTCAGAACCTGCTCTCCCAACTTGGAGGAAAAAAAGAAAACGTTTGTGTTATTGTACTGAAATTAGATCGCTAAAATACTGTTATGCAATCGATGAAATTTTAAGGATTGTCACTAAATGTCCTCATCTCAGGGAAGTCTAGAGTAGAGAACAAGGGAGACGCCCAGAAGCCCATAAATCAATTCATGAACGATGGTGTATTGCATGATAATCTTGGCATATTTAAAGTCACACTTAACCTTTCAGTCTTAACTTTTCAAAAACAGGGCATGGGTTCAAGTCATAGTATCTCCTTTTGCTCCCCATTCCCGACACTTGCAGCAGACACATATGTGCACTTAAAGCCCTGTGTTCCGCCTTAGATGGGGATGGCTAAGCAAGCCTGAAGGAAGAGCTTGCTCCATGCTAGCCATGCCTGCACAATCGTGGAGGTTTGCTCATCTCTGGGAAAGAAGGAACTCTGTTAAGTCATTACCTATGGAACTTCAGTTGGCTTTATAAATTACGTTTTTGAATAAACAAAGCAGCATGGTAAAGTTGAAAAAGTATGCATGGGCTTTGGAATGAGGCAGGGCTCCATTAAGTCCTGGCCTTGGAACATATAGTGGAGGGATCCCGTTCAAGAATTCCCTCCTTGCAGAATTGTTCAGGAGAGAGAATCTAAGTAAAGCCTGGGTAGGTGTTGAGTTGGAAATTCATTAGTAAAGTAACAGTCCTTATTAGGGACAGCTACTTGCCACATTTCACAAGATTTGGAGACAGGGATGATTCAAGAATGTTCTGAATTTGTTTCTTGGTCTTATTAGCAGCCTCCTCTTCATTCACTCTCTTTCTCGTTTCTCTGTCTCTCTCTTGGTCCCTCACTCATCCCTTTCTCTTACAAAAAAATTCCTCTAGGACTTTGCTAAGTTATTACTTAAATTGTCTTAAAAAATTCAACTTTGAAAGGAGTCTCTGGCATGCCTTAAGAACATGAAGCACATTCAAGGCTCCTAAATTCCAAATTCAGTTTTGAATACGCTGGTTGTACTTGCTGTCAATAGCTTTCCAAAAGAGAGTGTCCCAATTATTTAGATGGCCAAGAGAAACAGCTTTAATTCTTTATCACATAAATATGCTTAAAACCACTATTTAAAACAGATGGACCGAGAACGGAGTCCATGGTGGGGCTCTTGGCCGATCCCACGCTTTGGCCTCCTCGGCAGAGCCCGGCTCTGCTCTACAGCTTGGCTCTTACCCGTCCTGGCAGGCGCGTGGCTCTGCCAGACTTTCTCACTGGCTTTGCATGAAGCTTTTGCAAAGAAACCTCAGACGTGTGAGTGACCTTTCCAGGGGTAGTTTCTAGCTTCTTCGTCTTACATAGAGCCCCTGTTAATTTAGCACGGTGCATGCCTGAGTTTATTTTTTTAACAACTCTATTTATGTAATTAAGTGAGTGAAGTCATACATTTTATTGATCTAATGAAACGCGTTTCATGGTTTCCACTGCCCTTCATCTTCTGACCTTGTCCTTCAGATCCCAGTTCTTTGCTTTTGTTGGTCTGGAACACCATTTAACAACTTTCCACCTTTCCAAATGTGAGGTCCCCTCAAAATTAATAGGAAACCTGGACATCTGCTCCTTGAATGGGCACACAGACTGCACTTCATTCCAGTGCAAATGATGGGAGTGGTAAGAAATCCTTACAGAGAGGGAGAGGTGCCAGAGCAGGTAGTTCTTGTTTTAGGCTATTTAAACTCTCGCGCCTTAAATGTGCCTTTCTTATCCTTTTACTCTTTAAAGAAATGTAATGGTGTACGAGGTGTAGTCTTTTTTGCTGATGTGGAATGTAGACTGATAAAAGATAAGCATGACTCTACTTCTACTGTCCTTGTCCACGGCCAGCACTGGGGAGTTGTATATTGTATCAGTAATTTTAAAAGCCAGCAAGTATTCTCCCAGGTCATGAAGTTTTCCTAACGGTAGCTGGTCAAACATATTATTTAACAAGGCATATAGAACATGAAAAATAGCGATGCTTCATTGGTCAGCCCTATACAAGCGTTTCTTTCCAAAGCCTTGGCACCAAACATGTCCAAAATTATGGGGGAGGGGGGCAGTTGTTGTTGGCCATGGGCAGTATTAATACAAAATTTGCTGAATTCAGGCTTGTCCTCCAGAAGAAAAGTCTTGGGAGCTGGTACACCAGCCTGGAACTTGTGATGGGCTAAGCAAGCCTGAAGGAAGAGCTTGTTCCATGCCAACCATGCATGCACAACCATGGAGGTTTGCTCATCTCAAGGAAAGAAGGAGCTCTGTTAATTAACCTCATTTGGGTGAGGGCACAGTTTGCCTTTCTCAGCAGAGGGAATAATTGGAAATATCTTGGAGGTTTCTTCTAAAAGAAGGGGAGAAGGGGAGAAGGGAAGGAACTCAACTGTTTTAGCTTTTCATCTGCTAAAGCAAACGCCATGCAATGGGTTGGTTTAACAGCAGGAATTTATTGGTTCACAATTTCAGAGACTAGAAGGTATGCTTCTTCCCGGGATCAGTATCTTCTGGCTGGCTGGCAATCTTCAGCGTTCCTTGGCTTTTCTGTCACAAGGTGATGCACATGGCCCCATCTTTGTTCTCTTCCAGTTTCTGCTGACTTCCAGCTTCCGGCTGCTCCCCATGGCTGCTTCTCTCTGTGCCTTTTCCCATAAGGCTTCTAGTAACAAGATTGAAACCCACAGGAATGGATTAATAGTCAACACGTTTTTCTGAGGTACCCGACTCCAAACAGCCACTCCAACTTAGATTAAACACCATTGGTGATAGACTTTACGTAAATACACACATACATGTAAATACATACACATTTAGGTCATTATTTCCTCACAAGGACACTATTCTTATCAACATTTTATGAAGGAAACTGGGGCTTAGAGAAGTTAAGTAACAGCTAAGTTCATAGAGGGGTTAGGATTCTCACCCAGTTATCTTCTACTTTTCATTTTAAGCATCATGCCGCAATTCGTCTCCACCAGACACACCTTGGAAAGCAGAAAGCAGCTGTATCCTGACTGGAAGTTATTCTGTGGGCAAGTGGATTGAATTCAGGGTATTTAAAAGGATATTTAAGTTACTTCTAATCTTTAACTATTATGAACTGGGCCTCAGTAAATATCCTTCAACAATTATCTTGGCCTACTTTGGTGTGTATATCAGTATTTAGAGTATATTTCTAGAAGTTCAATTGCTAGATCAATGAGATGTGCTTTTAACTTTCTTTTTTAACCCCCACCCCCCCACCGCTTGTTGTTTTGCACTTGCTGTCTGCTCTCTGTCCATTCGCTGTGTGCTCAGTGTCTGCTTGTCTTCTCTTCTCGTCTTCTCTTTAGGAGGCACTGGGAACCGATCCTGGGACCTCCAGTGTGGGAGAGAGGCACTCAATCGCTTGAGCCACCTCAGCTCCCTGGTTTGCTGTGTCTTTCACTGTCTCTCCTCTTTGTCTCTTTTTGTTGCACCAGCTCTCCGCGTGGCTCGGTTCTCCGCACAGGCCAGCTCGCCGCGCGGGCCAGCTCGCGTTCACCAGGAAGCCCCAGGAAACGAACCCAGGACCTCCCATATGGTAGTTGGGAGCCCAATCGCTTGAGCCATATCCACTTCCCTGCTTTTAACTTTTGATAGACATTTCAAAATTGACCTCCTGTTTTAGTTTCCTAGGCTGCTTAAAGCAGATACCATGAAATGGATTGGCTTAAACAATGGGACTTTTTGTTTTCTTTTAAAGATTTATTTATTTTTATTTTATTTATCCCCCCCTTGCTGCTTGTGCTGCTGTGTCCATTCACTGCGTGTCTTCTCTGTGTCTGCTTATGCAGGCCGGCCTGCCCTCACAAGGAGGCGCCGGGAAGCGAACCCGGGGCCTCTCATGTGGTAAACGGGTGCTCTATCCATTGCGCCACACCCGCTTCCTGCCGTGAGGTTGCTGCATCAGCCCACCGCACCGCTCAGGCCGGCGTGCCCTCACAAGGAGGCCTCGGGACGCGAACCCGGGCCTCCCATGTGGTAAACGGGGGCTCTATCCACTGAGCCACACCCACTTCCCAACAATGGGACTTTATTAACTTAAAATTTGAAGCTGAGAAAATGTCCAAATCAAGGCATCAACAAGGCGATGCTTTCTTCCCGGTGACCCTTGGCCTCTCTGCCACATGGCAGGGCACATGGCAGCGTCTGCTGAGGTCTCTCTTTTCTCTTCCAGGTTTTGTTACTCTTAGCTTCTTGCTTCCATGGCATTCTGTATTTTTCTTTGTATTCATTCCATTTGTAAAGGACTCCAGTAAAAGAATTAAGACCCATCCTGAATGGAATGGGTCACACCTTTACTGAAGCAGCTTCATCAGAAGGTCCTACTTACGATGAGTTTACACCCGCAGGAATGAATTAGATTTAAGAACGTGTTTTTCTGGGGTACATACAGCTTCAAACCACCACACCCTCCACATTTAAATATCTGCACCCCATACACATGCCAGTTTGGAGTATTATCTTTTCTTTTTTTAAAAATCTAGCATCTGGTCATGTGAAAAAGTGACATTTCATCTTTTTTTTTTCACTTTTGAATTTATGAGGAGGTTGAGCAGATTTTTATATTTGTATTGGTCATTTTCATTTCTTCTATTCTAAATTGACTATTCCATATTCTTGGTCAAATTTTATATTGGATTGTTCTTAGTTATTGGTAAGCACTCTATGTAAATTAAGAAACCAATTCCTTGCCATCCATTGCATTTATTTTTTGTTTGTCATTTGTTTGCAACTTTGTTTGTGGTATTTTTTCCACACATTAATTTTTAATTGAATATATTCAGATATAGTTTGATTGCCCGGTGAGTTCTGGGGATTGCCATTTAAACCTTGTATTTTCAAAAGCAAGCCAGCGCCTGGCTGCCAACCAGTCCTGAATAGGAAATCTTTGTACCTGAACACATCCAGGCGTGAATCAGGAAGGCCATAAAGATGTCATACCTGTGCCATTTCTCATTCACGTTTAAGTGAAATTGTCACCAAGAGAAAAAGTAAAAAAGTAACGGGAACATGGGGTGGGGCCATGGGAAGCTGCTTTCTGCCCCCTGCTTGTTGGACAGAGTCCGGCCAAGGCCAGTTCCTCTCTCAGCCATTTGTAGCCATGTGACCAGGGGCAGGGGACTGTGGCTAAGCCCCGACTTCCTGGCCTACAGTGGGGGCACCCACACCTCGTGGGTCCGGCTTAGGCCAATGATATACCAGGAACTTCTTGGCATTTTCTGGAAGAGTTGAAGAGGAATCATATATGTAAACTGTCCAAATGGCAAGAGAGATTCAATAGAAGAATTAAATTAGATTAATCTGTCCTCTTATGTTAAAGACAATAGAAGGGAAAGAGAGCTCCCAGGTGAAGGGAAAAGACAGTTAAGTAAGGCTCTTGTGATATTTTACTGCCATAAACTGCCAAGGGTTAGTTGCAATTTTCTATCTACCAGCTAATTCCGATTCCATTAATATGAATATCCTCAAGATTCAGGAAGGAAACTCCTCAAGTTTTATGGATATTTGTAGCAGGCATTTGCAACGTCTAATATTTCCCTTCTGGAAATCTGGCGCTTTTATTCTGTGTCCTGAAGCATTACTACCTATGGCCTGTATTTCCTAGATAGGAAAATAAAAATCACCATGCGTGCCTCCAGAAGGAAAGGAGGCTAACAACTGAGCGGGAGCTGAGACGCTTGACGAGCTCGGCAAGACGTAGCAAAGGATAAGTCAGATATTTTCGCCTTAAATTAGTAGGAGTTTTATTTGAATTCAGTTTTATCATAGCTGATAACTTGGGAAAGATTTGGTAATTAAACGTTTACTTATAAAATCCCCCGTAAGATTGCGCTAGAATATCAGATAGTCTAGGTCATTCTCCGGGTTGTTTCCTGTCACTCAGAGTGACATGTTTGACCCCTGAGTTTATCCCAAGGAATTTTCAGGAAGCATTTGTTTGTCTGTTAGCTCCTTGTTTTGCGCATTTGCGCCTTTGGCTCAGACTTGCCCTAATAGAAAAACAGTATCAACACGTTGGGAAAGAAATGGTCTCCTTCTCCCTCCTGCCCTTCTCCTCCTCCTCTTCCTCTTCCTCTCGTTCTCCTTGCCCCCACTCCTCCTTCTCCATTCAATCTTCCTCTCCCCCTCCCTTCCTCTTCCTCCTCCTCCTCCTCCTCGTAGCTTTAATGACTTCCAGGTGTGGCAGCTGTGTCAAGCTCTTGGCCCCCGTCCCGGGGCTGCTGGGGCTGTGCCTCCACAAACACAAGACCAAAGGGGGTGGGACGCCACGCAACCTAACTACAACATCAGGGCAGGGGAGGGGGGCTTTGAAGTTTTGAGGATGAAATTGGTAAAAATAAATTTAGACGAAGACAGGTCCATTTACGTTCCAAGAAAGGAAAAATGTTTTACGCAAAATGTTTCCCTGGACCACATGGGCTCTTGTTAATACCTTTCAACCTTGTGATTGAAAGCCGGAGGCCTGTGATCCACGGCAGGGGCCACGGCCAGAAATAATTCCCTGAGAATACTGTGTGTGCCTTCAGATGGTCCTCGGTTGTTTTTCTTGGATGCCCCACTTTCCAAAGGCCAGAAGTTGTTTCAGGGAGTCATTAAAGTTTGGGAAGGTTTTATGTTATAAGAGCAAGGTGCTGTACTCATAGGAAAATATGTAATTAGTCTCGGTCCTTTCCCTT
Source organism: Cabassous unicinctus (assembly GCA_029593785.1). Classification (NCBI taxonomy): domain Eukaryota; kingdom Metazoa; phylum Chordata; class Mammalia; order Cingulata; family Chlamyphoridae; genus Cabassous; species Cabassous unicinctus. The sequence goes on along the minus strand of JAQZBX010011788.1, from coordinate 1,924 downwards.
GGAGAGGATGACATTGGTCTACCTCTACCTCACAACCTGGGGGCCTTTTTGATGATTCACGAGGGTACCCTTCAGTGGCTGGCCCAGTGCCTTCCCTTCTCCCTGGGATGCTGTTCCCATTTTGACTTAGCTCCAGTGTCGCTTCCTTGATGAAGGCTCTTCTCAGCTGTCTCTGCCTCGGTCCTGTAGGAGGAGCTTCCTCTTCACTCCTTTGTGGCCCCTCTCTGCAGAGCCGGGGTGAGAGAACATGGCTCCTGGGGCCAGACCTAGCTGAGAATCCTGATTATGACCTTATGAGCATAATCTGGATGAGTTTATCTCCTAGGGCTGCTGTAACCAAGGACCATAAACTGGGTGACATAAAACAACACAAACTTGTCTCAGTTCTGGAAGCTGGACCAAAGTCAAGGTGTCGACAGGGCCAAGCCCCCTCTGAAACCTGCAAAGGTGAATCCTTCCTTGCGTCTCCCAGCTTCCGGTGGTTTGCCGGCAATCCCCGGTGCCCCTTGGCTTTCAGATGCATCATCTCTTTCATGTCTGTGTCCAAATTTCCCTCTTCTTGTAAGGACACCAGTCATATTGGATTATCCAGTTTGGCCTCAACTAATTTCATCTTCAATGATTCTGTTTTCAAATAAGGTCACATCCACAGGACTAGAGGTTAGGACTTGAACATACCTTTCGGGGGCATAATTTGATGCATAACACTGGGCAGGTACGTTTACCTGAGATTCTTCTGTAAAGTGGTTGTGGCCTTTTAGCCTAGCACATTGAAGGGCCCTTGGAATGATAGCTCCGATCACAGAATTCTATCGTGGCAACTTGCTTGGATGCACTTTTTCAAACATACCTGCCCTGCTCTTAATTGGCCTGTGAGCCCCTGGAGGACAAGGCTCACATCTCCTTTTTCTCTGACCTGTCAGCCGTAGCAGAGATACAGACACACAAGAGGTACTCAGCACGTGTGTCCGGGTGAACGAATTTTCCATGGATGCCTTGAAGGTGTTCACTTCACCTTCTTATTCCAAGAATAAAACAGGCTGGATGCCAAAGATAATTCAACCGGGCTAAGGCTTACAAGCAATCCATCCCCAGGCGGAGTCTTTCTCCATCCACACGCTTAACTCCCTTTAGTATTGATGACCTTTCTCTCCTGAAATATTACAGAAACTGCCCTGAACGAAGACAGATGGTCCCCCCACTGCATTCACACGTGGTTCTGTCTCATCCACCAGCTTCCCATGCCCCATTCCCTCTGTCTCAGGAAAGTAATAATAGTAACTCATCATAATAGTTCAAAATAATAATAATCATACCTGGGATTTATATAGCAGCGTGCCTCCTAAGAGGGCAAATAAACCATTTCACACAATGCAGAGAGAAGGATCTTCTTTGTGGAGCTGCTGCTGATCAAGTCAAGGCAGAAAAGATTTACAGTCAAATTTCATCTGCTCGACCCAGGTGAGGATGCCCTGTTGGACATGGGGATCCGATTTAATGCTTTTTTCTTTTGGTTTTGCTTAAACTGCCAACCGAATTGCTGTAACACATTTTGCTTGCCGTTAATTTGACATCCAGTGCCAGAGATCCTCTTTATATTCTTCAAGGCAAACCAGGTTGAAACTTCTGCAAAAAGATTTGTCTATCTTTTTACCGATGTCTAAATGGGGTCTCTCTAGCTTTCTGGGATTTCAGCTGTGGAAATCACATGGGCTTAAAAAAAAATAATTGGAGTTTGTATTTTAGGGCAGTTTTAGGTCTACAGAAATTGAGCAGAGGGAAGCGGCTGTGGCTCAATTGATTGGGGTCCCATTCACCGCTACCGCGCACCTGCTCAGGGCCTGCGCGGCGCGATGAGCTGGCACAACAAAGGAAGACAAGCAGCAAGGGGGGATAAATAAATAATTAAAAAAAAAAAAAAAAA
>JAQZBX010011787.1:0-42164 GCA_029593785.1 Cabassous unicinctus | reverse complement strand
AAAAAAAAAGCTACGGGATACTGTGAAGGCAGTGCTGAGAGTAATATTTATTGTCATTAATGCATGCATTAAAAAAGAATAAAGTGTTCAAATAAAAAACCAAACTGAATACATGGCAGAAATAGGAAAAGAATAGAAAATTAATCCAAAAGAAGTGAAAGAAAGAAATAACAAAGAGTAGAAGAGAAATAAAAGAAATTGAGAACAAAAACAAAAAAATAGAAATAATCAATAAAACCAAAGATATTTCTTCAAAAAGCTCAACAAAATTGATAAACCCTTAGCTTGACTGACAAAGAAGAAAAAAACAGAAAAGAGCTAAAAAAAATAAAATCAGAAATGAGAGGAAGTTCATTACTACTGATCCCATAGGAATAAGAGATACCATAAGAAGATAATATAAACAACCATACCAAATTAGACAACATAGACGAACTACACAAATTCCTTAGAAAAACATGAACAAATCGCAGAGACCAAACAAGAAATAGACTTCCCCAAACTAATCACAAGTAATGACATTGAAATAGTCATCAAAAACCTCCCCAAAATGAAAAGCTCAGTAAAAGCTGGCTTCAATTGGTAGATTGGGGATTTCCACCAATCATTCAAAGAAGGTGTAATACCAATCTTGCTCAAACCTTTCCAAAAAATTACAGGAGGGAATGCTAACAAACACATTATATGTAGCCATCATCACCCTAATACCAAATCCAGATAAAAATCCCATGAAAAAGGAAATTACAGACCAATTATTCTAATGAATATAGATGAAAGAATCCTTAATAAAATGCTTGCTAACTGCATACAACATCACATTAAAAGAATTATACAGCATTATCAAAAGGATTTTATCCCAGGTATGCAAGGGTGGATCAACATAAGAAAATCAATATAGTGCACCATGTTAATATATTGAGGAGGAAAAATCACAGGATCATTTCAATTGATGCAGAAAAGGAATCTGAAAAAATACAGCAACCTTTCCTGATAAAAACATTCAGAAAGATAGGAATAGAAGGAAACTATTTCAACATGATAAAGTGCATATGTGACAAACCCATAGCTAATGTACTCAATGCTGAAAGACTGAAAACTTTTTCACTGACATCAGGAAAAAGACATTGGCACTCATTATTGTGCTTGAAGTTCTAGTTAGAGAAATTTGGCAAGGAAAAGAAATAAAAAGCATACAAATTGGGAAAGAACAAGTAAAACTTCTGGTTTTCATTGATGACTTGATCCTATAGCTAGAAAACCCTGACAATTTCACAACAGTGCTATTGAGCTAATAAATAGTACTGCCATGTGACAGGATACAAGATTAATACACAAAAGCCAATCAAAAGTGTTTGTGTACACTAGTTATGAGCAATTTGAGAAATAAGTCAGGAAAAATTCCATTTACGCTATTTACTAGAAAACCAAGTATATAGGAATAAACTTGACTAAGGACATAAAGTACTTCTATTCTGAAAACTACAGAACTTTGCTGAAAAACCAAAGAAGGTCTAAATAAATGGAAGGATATTCTGCATTCCTGTATTAGAAGACTAAATATTATTAAGAAGTCAACTTTATGCAAATTGATTTTCAGATTCAACACAATCCCAATAAAACTTCCAAAAGTCTTTTTTTTTTTCTCTGCAGAAATGGAAACATCGATGTCAACTTTTATTTGGAAGTGTAAGGGACCCGAATAGGCAAACATGCCTTAAAAAAGAAAACCCAAGTTGGAGGGCTTTCAAGTCCTGACTCTAAGCACATTACTTAGCTACAGTGGTAGCTGGCATGAAGAGACACATGTTCACCAATGGAATTGAATGGAGAATTCAGAAATAGACCCTCACACTTATATTCAAGTGGTTTTTAACAAGGCTGTCAATCCCTCCCAGAGGGACCAAAACAATCTATTCAACAAATGGTGCTGGGAGAACTGTATATCCATATCCAAAAGAAAGAAAGAGGACTTCTATTTCACACCTTACACCAAAAAATGAACTCAAAATGGATCAAAGACCTAAACATAACAGTTAAAAGCATACAAATCTTAGAAGAAAATGTAGGGGAACATATTCAAGATCTCAATGATATGTAGTGGTTTCTTAAACCCATACACAAAGCATAAGCAATAAAAGAAAAAATAGAAAATTGGGACCTCCTCAACATTAAACACTTATGCACTTCAAATGACTTTTGCGGGAAGGTAAAAATGCAGACTACTCAATGGAAAGAAAATTTTTGGAAACCACATATCCAAAAAGGGTTTGATTTACATGTTATATAAAGAGATCATACAACTCAATAATAAAAAGACAAACAACTCAATTGAAAAATGGGCAAAAGACTTGAATAGACATTTTTCAAAGAGGAGATACAAATGGCCAAAAAACACATGAGAAAATGTTCAGCATCATTAGTTATTAGAGAAATGCAGATTTAAACTACAATGGGAGAGCATTTCACTCTTATAATAGCCATTCTTTTTAAAAAAAAAAAAAGATTTCACCTCGCGGCCTTGGCGTCTGTGGAAGTCGGGGCATGCCTCGGGTGGAGAAGCCTGCTCTGTGTTGCCTGCAAGAGCTTCAGGACACAGCAGCTTGGCCTAGGGCGGGAGGAAGCCATGGGACCTGCGTGTGTCCGGGAGTGGGCTGCAGTGCAGCGGCGGTGCAGGGCCTGGGAGCGCTGCAAGGCCTCCCGCCATGGCCCCCATGGGCATCCGCCTGTCCCCGCTGGAGGTGGCCGTGTTCTGCCTGCCGGGGCTCGGCGTGCTCCATCACCTCTACCTGGACTTCCTGGCTGGCTGCTTCAGCCTCTTCGGCCTGGGCGGCGAGCCAGGTGGCGATGGGGCCCAGGGCTGACAGGGGCGCTGTGGACCCGCGCGAGCTGCTGGCCTTGTCCGTGTTGGCGACAGTGCGCCAGAGTGACGAGGTGTAGCTCCTCCGCGAGAGCAAGGCCCTGCATAAGTCCAAGGGGACGACGCGGAAGGACGCTGACAAGATGACCAGCGGCGATGTGCTGTCCAACCACAAGATGTTCTACTTGCTCAAGACTGCCTTTCCCGGTGTGCAGATAAATACTGAGGAACATGTGGATGCAGTTATCTTATGGGATCAGAATATTCCGGAGGATATCCTGAAGGAAATAGCCACCCCTAAAGAGGTTCCAGCAGATAGTGTTACTGTCTGGTTTAACCCACTTGATGCAACACAGGAATATACAGAGGACCTTCACCAACATGTCACTACCATGGTGTGTGTGACTGTAAATGCAAACCTGTACTAGGAATAATCCATAAGCCATTTTCTGAGGATACAGCATGGGCATTGGTAGACGGTGATTGAAATGTGAAAGCGCGCACTTGGTACAACGAGAAAACCCCGAAGATCGTCCTGTCCAGCTCCCATTCAGAGATGGTCAAGAAAGTTATTCTTCAGACATTTGTAAACCAGACTACAATTCTACCGACTGGAGGTGATGGTTACAAAGTTTTAGTGCTCTTGGCTCTGCCAGATAAGAGTTAAGAAAAGCTGATCTCCATATCCATGTGACATACATCAAGAAGTGGGATACTTGTATTGGCAAGTAAAAGCCCTTGGAGGGCATATAATCACTCTGAGTGGTGAAGAAATCACCTACACCTGTTCCAATGTTGTGGCTAGAGGAAGCTTGCTAGCATCAGAATGAACCACACCAGGCTTTGGTCAGAAAATTCCCAGATCTAGAGAAGACAGGACATAAATAAGCATTACTGGTTACAGGGCACACACTTCTAGAGTTGAAAATGGTCGATCTGAAACGCTGGAGGTGTTAAAGGGTCAGTAGAAATGATGCATTGTTAAGAACATCCTCAACTGTTTTGAGTATTTATGAAACATCAGAAACTTATTTTCCCTGTAATGGGATGCAAGATGAGGGAAAATGGGTTGCTTCTTGTCACCAGCATTGTCTTTATTTTTGAGACTGTTTTTGTACAGTTGTCATACACACAAAGTATATATTTATATTTGTGAATTAAAATCTATAGCCGAGTCTACATTATGAGTTACCGTTTTCACACAACATCGTGAGTTTTCACTATTTGTTAATACTTTCAGGTAGAATTGGGCTGAAGAAAGGATTGATTTTCCATAGATATTTAATGTAACTTTACAGTTAAATCTCATTGAAAATAAATTGGGGATTTCTACCCCTAGTTTGGATGGAAAGCACAAGAAGCCACACATCCATTAATATGAAACAAATACTCTATTTATCTGTTACTGAATATTTCTTATGGATTGAAATAGAAAAAACTTAAATTGATTTTTTTCCATTAAAATTTTGATAACATTTCACCAGCTAGTAGAAAATATAGACTTATGATGGTTTGAATTGTGATTGCAATTTCTTTTTTTTGGTGTTTTTGTTTTAAGAAAAGTGTATTTGTACCCATGGTTTAACATAGCTGCCATCTTGCTGTCAGATTTCATTTTCCCTATGAAAGATGCATGGTTCTATCCTTCTCTTCCTCCTGATCAATGTTTAGTCCTTAACTGGTAAGATTTGGTTTAAGGTTTCAGGGCTATGCTTAAGATTTTGGCACCTTTACTTATTAGAGATGATATGCTATTAGTGAATGTAAGATGATAAATGATTTTCTTAATAATTGAAAGTTATTTGGCACTAAATGAATTGAAACTACCTTTCCTTGTTTTCAAAACCACAAAATTTTAATTTTGTTTTAGTTCTTTAAATGAAAAAATAGCTGAAAAGTTCATGATCAAGAATGCACTATTGTTGCTTTTACCATTAATAAATGGATCTAATCTAACCAAACTCTCAAAGTAATAACTTTTGAAAGGCCCTATTGTTTCCCTTCAGATTAAAACAATGATGGTTAAAGTTACTTTTTGATGATTTTTTTCATGATCAGTCTGGAGAATCTCCTTGGATGAAAGTTTAGACATAGTCGCTTGTGCCACTGTAACTGAACCTTACTTTGTGAACTACCTTTCACTAGATGTCTGGTGACTAGATGTGACTAGATGTGGATATTTCATGTAAACAATCAGTTCCACTATTTCATGTGACTTTGATGTCCTTGTGTTCCACAACTCACTGTTGAGGAAAAGGGTTTCTCCCGCTCTCTCTCTCTCTCTCTCTCTTTTTTTTTTAATAACTTTACCTATCTTTGAGTTAAAAATTGATGAAAAATGGATATTCTAGCCTGGTGGAATATGTCTGAACTTGAAGTTTGGATGTCACACTGTCCAAAGGCCTTTAATTCCTCCTTAATGAACTGAGTCTGGTACAATACACAAATTTCCATCCAATCTCTAGCAAAATATCACAAATCTGATAAGGTGCTGGACCTCATCCAGTAGGACTTTGTTCAGTGAAAAGTCATTCAAGTTTTGGTTGGTTAGAATACTTGGTTTTTAGACAAGACTTGGAATTCTAAAAAGGATATCAGAGGCCTTATCTTTTTACTTTGCGGGAGGATTTAGAAACCCTTTTTTCATGGGAAAGTTGACAAAGGCGGTAGTTGCCAGAGTCCTGTGGTATAATCAGTTATTTTAATTGTAATACAGCAAACTTTTGGGGAAATTGGACTGGCATGGAATTTAATTGTAAGGGTATTTCCTCCCAATATTGTAGGGATACTTTCTGATTTAATGGAAAAAAACTAGTTCACATAAGAAGTATGATTGCTTTGGTTTTATTTTTAATTTCATTAATCTGCACATAGATAATCATGTTGTGAAGGGTTTGTGTTGCATGCAAAAATTAAGATACCAGCTGACAGTTAAATGCATTGTTTTTAAAATTTGTTGACTATAGTCTAGTTACTAATGATTTTAAGTGCTTTTACAGAACATTCTTTTTTTAAACTTTTTTTTTGTTTCTGAAAGTTGATATACATTGCAGAATTAGAATGAGCATAAAGAACAGTATTTATATTTATTACTAAGACATTATTGTGTCAGAACATACCAGTAAGGCATCTTCATGAATAAGTTGAATTATTCATTGAGACATGCAATTGTCTCCCAGGATTACAAAAAAATGAAATTATTTCAAAAACTGTGCAAAATAACAGGATGCAGTTGAGTTTTAGTGACCCTCACTTCTCCATTTCTTCATCTCCCCTTTCCATCATCTTTGCCCTTATTCAAGGGATAACTTTCCCTTACAGTTGATTTTCATGCATCACATTCTGTAGCAGCAGAGATATCAGTGAACTCAGTATCCATCAGCTGATCCCTTCTTCTGGCCCTTTATCTCCTCTACTCTATTAGCTATTTCTCTTGCCTATCAATTTTCTCCTTTTACCTTCTTTTCTGCTCCTCTTTTTTAGCCAGCATATTCTACTCCCAAAACCTGTCCTCCACTTCACTAGGTACCCGTTTCTCTCACAGACTTCTTAGAAAGGAAAGGAAAATCACCTTCAAATATATGAAGATTTAAATCTGGTAATTCTCAATTTTTAAAGCATATCATCTGACCCATCCTTCAAAATATAAATGCAGAATGTATAAGGGACTTGGGTGGATAGGCCTCTTAGTGAAAAAGCTCCATGCTTGGATCCCTGTTAGAGTTGAGATTACAAGGGTCTACAAGACAGGTCATATTTGCCTTTGTTATGTTTTCCAATTGCCCCATCCCCAAATTTATATGTTTCTTTTTTGTTTCTTTTAAATCAATAATATTCAGACAAGTTGTTTATGGTTGTATAATGAAGTAAGGTATACATTTTGGTTTGTGCATTTTACATAACCGTTGTGCAATTTCTTCCTGTTTGCTGTGTGTGCCCTTTGGATATTTTGCAAATTGTGCCCAATGAGTTGTGGGCAGGATGATAGATAAGAAGAAGGTGGTGGAAGAAATGGAGGCAGCTCAGTGGAAGGATTACAGAGGGAGGACGTAGAAGAAACATCTGCTCTGACCCCTATGATCAGAAATTCTGCCCTTGATCAGATGTTTAATTCAAAAATTGGATTTCATTCAGATTTGAAGGCAATGACTATCTCTGATAGCCGGCAGAATCAAAGAAAGCTGGAGTGTGGCCCCTGTCCCTCAGAAAAGAACATGGCCAACTGCCCCCTTGGAGAAAGTCTTTAACAGATTAAAAACCCACAACTACCTATGTTACCTATGTGTTGCATTGGTCCTGGATAAAAGAACAATGAATTTTGCCGTTTAGATCTTGGTTGAATTTGAAGACGCATTTAATTATTTTCAGGCTACAGATAAAGAAAATCTCTCTTGTGACTGATGTGTAACATAAACTCAATCCTCCACAGATTCATATTTATATTAAAAAAAAAAGTTGTGCCTTAACAATAGCACATTATATGTTAATAGGGAAAATGAAACCTTTTTTAAATAGATGGGGAAAATAGGAAATTTTTGCCATTATAACTTCAGTTCTTTCAATGTTTTTAATTTTAGATTTGGGGGAATTCATTAAGATTAAATAAAGTTGATATAAATTATTTTTGCTTAATCTAACATTTACAACTAAAGTACATTTTCTATAACAAACTGGCATCTGGATGTATGTAGATTTGGAATCATTCTTAGCCTTTAGCTTTTTAATTTAAATTACTATAGGACCAGGATAGATCACATACTTTTATTTTACTTTTAAATGTGTCTTTTCCATTTACTATTATATCTGTTCTTCTAGTTTTCTAGAATAATTTTGGTTAAAAAAATAGCAATTTTTCATGGTAGCATATCAGTCATTTATGAACGTTAAAAATACTGTGTGTCGTATCATAAAGTGGGGAAGGGGTTCTGATTTTGATTAGCAGTTTACTGAGAGGACAAGATGATGTGAACTTTATACTTCAAAAGGAGGTTTTAGTTTTATGAGGTGCTGGTTTATGTTGGTTGTTTATTTTTATTTCATCATCTCCTCGGAGGTATATGTATTCCTGTTTCCTATTGGTAAAAGTTTACAGGAAAGTTTGTATTTATTTATTTTTTTAAGTTGTATCATGGCTTACTTTGGTGGGAAATGAGATTTATTAGTAGTTTTCCTTTGAGATAATATAATCCATACTCTCAGAAGTCAGGATGGTGAATAATAAAACAACTAGTTATATATTGTGTTTCTAAGGGTTCTCTGAAGTATAATTAACATACTTTCTGTAAATTGCAAAAGCAGATACTATAATGTTTGAGTAGTAATATGTTCCATTAAAATTCTCTGTGAGTTGTTAAAAATATGGTGATACATGGGAAAATACAAGTAATCTAATTTATGGACTATAGGTTATGGTAATATTTTAATATTCTTACATTAGGGGCAAAGAAGTTACTATATCAATATTAAGGGTTAATAATAGGGGAGCAAATGGGTATATAGCAATTCTCCTTTTTGAGTGATGAAAGCATTCTAGAAATTACAGCACAACACTATGATGAAACTGAGAGCCACTGACTGTACACTTTGGATGGATTATTCATGGTATGGGACTGTATAACACAGAGAACCCTGCAATGATTGATGGACTGTGGTTTACAGTACAAATGTGATAAAGTTCCCTCATTAATTATAACAAATGTCCAATACATGGTCTTAATAGTAGGGTGACTTATGGAAAAAATACACCAAATGTAAACTACAGACTATAGGTAACAATATTTGCTATTTACCCATCATTTGGATGATGTTCTTTCATCATTTGTAACAAATGTTCCACAACAAGCAAGGTGCTGGTCATGTGGTGATATATGGAGGTCTGTATATTATGCATGATTGTTTTTATAAGACTGCAGCTTTTCTAATTAAAATAATAATAATAGTATTAATGTTATTATAAAGCTCAGTAAGCAAAACAGTATGATACTGGCACAGGACAGAAATTCCATTCCAATGGACTGGAATGGAATGGGATGGAATTGAAACATCAGAATTCCAATCTCAATTTTATGGCAATTTTGACAATGCAGCAAAAACCACTGAATTGGTATAGAAATGTATGTTCAACAGATGGTGCTGGGAAAATTGCATTTCATTTACAGAAAAAAGAAGAAGTATCTCGATCTCAGACTTTATGAAATTAAGAACTCAAAATGGATGAAAGAATTAAATATGAGAGCCAGAACTAGCAAACTCCTCTGAGAAGAAAATGTAGGGAAGAATCTTCAGAACACTATGTTAAACATTGTTTTCTTGGACTTTATACCTAGAGTGCAAGCAACAAAAGAAAAAAAGTAGATAAACGAGACCTCATAAAAATTAAAACTTAAATGCCTCAGAGGACTTTATCATGAAAATAAAATGACAACCTACACAATGGGAGAAAATATTTGGATATTTGCTCATTGATGTTCATAGCAGCATTATTCGCAATTTCCAAAAAACTGAAGCAACCTAAGTGTTTATCAACTGATGAATGTTTAAACAAAAAGTCGTATGTGTGTATATACATATATACACACACACACGGAACATTATTCAACTGTAAGCAGGAATGAAGTCCTGATATATATGACAACATCGAATGAAAAGCCAGGCACAAAAGAAGAAATAATGATTTCATTGCTTTGAAACAATTTGAATAAGCAAACTCATGGACATGGAATATAGGTTATCAGGTGATGAGGTGGGGATAGGGATTATGAAGTCAAGGCTTAAAATGCACATGGTTCCTATTTGGAATGACGAAAATGTTTTGAAAATGGATGGTGGTGACAATATCACAATTTTGTGAAAGTAATTACCAGCACTGAAATATATGTTAGATTTTATGTATGGTAACAGAATAAAAATTAAATGTATATATCTAAGGAGCTACACTGCACAGTGAACTCTACTTTAAACCATTGACTGTAGATAGTAGTACAATTATAAAAATGTGGTATCATCAATTTCAACACCAATGAAAGGTATTAATACTAGGGTAGTATATGGGAATCCTGTATTTTATGGACGATTGCTCTAGAAACATACAACTTCTCTGAAAAGGAAAAAATATTAGTAAAAAATCCTAACAAAATTATTTGCTAATATAATTAATTTAGATTCACATGAATTATGAATTTAGAGAACTTGTGACCTTCACATGAACATGAAAGTTTCCCAAAACTTAAAGACTTTTCTGAAAGGTTTCTTAGTGATATTAATGAATTTGAATTCCTTTTGGTATTATATAATGAATTATATCAAATTTGGATAATGTCTAATGCTATACGAACCAATATTTTCCAGGATAAACTTCATATATGAAGTCAAGCATGTGTGAAGTACCCACTCAAATGCCTAAATTATCAATTAGTATAATGTAACAGAGTATGAAAAATTCATTAATATTGTTGCAGATTACAATTGCAAGTCTTTAAGAAATTACCATTTTTGAATTTTGATGCAGACTCAAGCACAAAGAATAACGATGGTTATCTGAAAGTTCTATTAAAATACTCCTTTCATTTTGTAACCATATTTTTGTAAACATTCCTTTTGTGTGATGCCACATTTTATTCTTATCCTTCAATGAACAAATCATGTTACAAAGATTGAAAGAAAAAAATGATTTAGAATCTAGCTCTGCTTTATTAACCCAGACATTAAAGAGGTTTTTCAAAATGCAAAAGGGGATTTCTGCTTCCAAATATTTGACTTCTCATCTCCAGTCTCCAAAATTCCTGGCTGAATTTTATAATTATGTTGATATTCTGTAGGTTTAAGTAGACTTCTATTTTTGAGCCTTCATTTCCAAGATTTCCTTGGAGCTTCTTAGCCTCTCCCAAACTTTGGTTCTTTCTAAATTGGCAGTCATTAATGAAAAATTTCAGAGAAACTACAATTTGTCTCCTTTTCTAATAATGTCTTTAGATGCATAAATATTGGTATGCTGAATGCAACCTAACTTAATTGCCACACCCCATGCTGGAGGATCTATTCAAACCACTTTTGGTGAATAAGTCTCACTCTGTGACAAATCACTTTTTTAAAGCTTCTTTACCTTTTATAATCAATTCTTGAAAGTTGCCTGCACTTGTTCATTTATTTTCAGTTTAGTAGCTGTGGCCAAATATTGGTTTTTAGTTTTTCAGTAATTTCAATCTGCATATGAATTTCCTCAATGCCATAATTTTACTCCAAAATTTTATAGTTTTGATTTTTATATTTAGTCAATATACTGTATAATTTGTTCATGGTGAGAGGTAAGAGTGAAATTAATTTTTATCCTCTGTGAATTTCCAATTGTCCAAACACTATTAACTTAAAAAGACATAATATTGAAAATATACTACCACATATTACCTCTGTCATATATTATGTTACTAGTGAGTGAATTTATACCTGTGCCCTTTATTCTCTTGCATTGGTTTCTTTCTTTACTCACACCACATATATTGAAAAGAATATAATAAAAATTAAGCATTGGAGAAATCATGATTTAAATTGAAAAAAAAAATTTTTTTACTTGGTATTCTTCAAGGAAAGCATATGGAAATAGTTGAGTTCATGATAGGGATTTTTTGATGGATGTTCTTTCTTTACAAAAGTAGAGATAATGTTGAATGGAAAGAATTCTTTGCAGGATGCCATATATTAATTAAATAATGGGTACTATTAATTTAATGGAAAGATTTATGATTTTAGGAGACATAAATACTGAGTGAAATCTTTGCCTTCAATCTGATTATCTACTGAAGAAGTGAAGGTAAATGATAGCTTTTTTGTATGATTTTTTTATGAATGAGAGAAATTTGCACTTTTTAGGGAAACAATAATGATAAAATTAGAAGCAATATATTTCAGAAATCAGACCCAATCAAAATTCAAGTTTTTTACAGTAACCTCAAGGAAATGAACAAATATCAGTGGATATTGGATCACTTTGTTCAACAAATCTTTAACATGCTAAATTCAATCAATAATCTTCAGTTTAACCTAGCTATATATTGTTATTTGTATAAGGAAAATCTAATATATTCAAAATCACATTCAGATTTCAATGAATATTATTAAAATAGTCTTAATATAAACACCCCACATTATTAGGGGTTTAAAGTTTCTCTCGCCTTTCTTCCATCTTACAGGCAATCACTATCTTTGCAGGAAATTCAGGATCATAGCAGATATATATGCAATTTAATAAATAAAGCCTCATTTGCATTATTATCCAAAGAATTCCCGTCCCTTCTGTGATGGCCCTTTCTGTTGCATCTTCTTAACTGAGGAAAATAGTGTTCTAGTTCATTAATAGCAGACAGGATCAAGTGACATTTTTAATCAAAAGAATATGATCAAATAAGTGAGCTAATGACTTTAGGTTTACATATGTGAAAATATGAGAACTTCTTTATAACATCTTTTTATTCTTCCATAAGACCCAGTAACATCCCTTATGCGGTCTGTTCCAAAGCCTAGGCATAGAATGTGGATCATATTTGGGTAGAGCATGTGAGCATAAAATGAAATCAAAGTCATAGCCAACACAAAACTGACATGTGGCTTAAGTGGGAAATTTTTGTTGCTTTCAGCACTAACTATAAGACATTTTGGTTATTGCAAACTAAAATATTCTTAGCTTGCTAATATTATATCAAATGGTTTTCCAAGGCAGTTTTATCTACTTATGAACCCAAACAAGCAATATTTCTTTAAATCATTTCCTTCACATATTCACCAACAATTGGTGAATCTAGATATATTTTTTATAACCTACTGAATATGTGGAAGTGCCATATGGTTATAGTTTTTATTTTCCTTAAAAACCAAAGGTACAGAATACACTTTCAAGTGTAAAACTTGATTTTTTACTTCCTCTGCTTCAGAATTCCTTTTTAGTCCTTAAAAGTTACATTTTCTTAATTTTTATAATTGAAGCTTATCATTCATACATGAACACCCATAAGCAATAAGTGTATAGTAAAAGTTGTGAACTTACAAAACAAACATGCATATTATGATACAGGATTCCCATATAGTATACCCCACAAACAACACCTTGCATTGTAGTAAAACAATTTTTACAAACTATGAAAGAGCATCATAAAAACATTACTACTAACTAAAACCAATTTCTTAACCCATCCAGTCATTGACACCTGTATTATTATTGCATACAAACAAACTTTTCTGAGAAGAAAATGTAGGGAAACATCTCCAGGACATTGGTTAGGTAATGGTTTCTTTGACTTTCATCTAAAGCACAAGCAACAAAAGAAAAAAAATAGATAAATGGGACCTCATGAAAATTTGAAAAAAAATTTGCCTCAAAGGACTTTATCCTGAAAATAAAATGACAACCTACACAGTGAGAAATAATATTTTGAATCCTCATAGCTAATAAATATTAATATCCAAAATCTATAAAGAGATCCTGTAACTTAAAAAAGAGAAAAAATAAAATAAAAAATGAGCCAAAGCTTTGAACAGACATCTCTCTAAAGAAAATATGCAAATGGCCAGAAAGCACATGAAGACATGTACAACATCATTAGCCATTAGGTAAATACAAATCAAATCTACAATGAGATAACATTTCAAATCCATTAAAAAGTCTACCATTTGGGAAAAAAAAAACAGAAAATAAGTGTTGGAAAGAATGTGGAGAAATATAAATATTCAATCACTGCTGGTGGGAATGTGAAATGGTGAATCCACTGTGGAACACAATTGGGCAGTTCCTCAGAAAACAAAGTGTAGAATTTCTATAACACCTGGCAATCCAACTACTTATTATATGCCTAAAGTAATTGAAAGCAAGGACTGGAGGAGATATTTCCAATCTCATGTTCATAGCAGCATCATTCATAATTTCAAAAAGATTGAAGCAACCCCAGTGTCCATCAGTTGATGAATGGGTAAATAAAATATGGTATATACATACTATGGAATATTATTCAGCTGTAAGAAGAAATGAACTTCTGACCCACATGACAACAGGGATAATCATGGAAGACATTATGTTGAATGAAATAAACCAAATACAAAAGGACAAATATTGTATGATCTTATTGATCTGAACAATTAGAATAAGTGAACTCACAGAGACAGAATATAGTATATAGGTTATTAGGTGATGAAGTGGTGATAGAGAAGGTGACATTAGGCTTAAAATATACAAGATACTTATCTGGAATGACGGAAAATGTTTTGGTAATGGATGGTGGTGAGAGTAGCACAACATTGTGAAATTAACTACCAGCACTAATATATATATCTAAATTTGTTTAAAACAGGAATTAGGCTGCATGGTAACAGAATAAAAATTTTAACAAATCCATGGAACTACATACACAGTGAACCCTAAATTGAACCATGGACTATAGTTTATACTACAATTATAAAAATGTGCTATCATCAATTGTAAGAGATGTTCTATTCCAATGCAAGGGATTAATATTAGGGTGGTATATGAGGATCCTGTATTTTATGCATGAGTGTTCTCTAAACAAACTTCTTTAATAAAGAAAAAGAAAAGAACAAATAATAGTAAAATATCCTAAAAAATATTTACTAATGTTAAAAATTTAATTTCATATGAATTCGTATTTTAGAGAACTAGTGACCTCCACATGAGAATGAAAGTTTCTCAAAAATTAAAGACTTTTCTGATAGAATTGTTTGTGATATTAATAAATTTGGATTATTTTGTTACTATTTTTAATATACTATTTTTAATTTTTTAAAGAAACTTAGATTATACAATGTTACACAAAAATATAGTGGATTCCCATATGCCCTGCTCCCTAGCCTTCCCATATATTCCCTCATCAGCATTATCCTTCATTCGCATGGTACCTTTGTCACAATTGATGAACACATCTTGAAGCACTGCCACTAGGTAATGATTATAGTTTACATTGTAGTTTACACTCTCTCCTGCACATTTTTGCAAGTTATTACATGATATACAGTGGCCTGTATTTGTCATTGAATTGTCATTCATATTTCCCAAGTCCCAAAAATGCCACCAAATTACACCTATTTTTCCCCTCTCCCTCCCCTCAGAACTGCCAGTGGCCACTGCCTCCACATACATTATAAAAATTCTTCCATTGCTAGGACCACAAAAAGTCTACAGAAGAACAACTGTAATTCTCCTCTAGTCTATCATCCACTCCTCAATCCTGAGGATTCTGTGATGGTGATGCCCACTCCACGTCCAACTGAGAAGGGGCTTAGGTCCCATGGGACAGATGGATGGGATTTTCTTCCTTGTGGTTCCATACTCTGTTCCTTAAGATGGTCATTGTCAGTCATCATCTGCTTGTTAGTTGTCCTGGGGAGTCCAATGAACTGGAGAGTAGATGTTGCAAGTCTGTTGAGATTCAGAGCCTAACTGGCACATCAACAGCCCCAAGATTTAAGTCTCTTGGACATTAAACTATCAATTCTATTACTAACTATATGTTCAAATAGAGGGGCAGCAGAGTCATGTGTATGGAAAACACAACTGAGCCCAACTCTATCAAACTGGGGAGCATAAATTTCAAAGTATGGCCCACTGGCAGGATGCCAAACTCCTGAGCTTCTGTCCTGCCTACAAATCTGGATGTCTCCAGAGCCCTCAGGAACTCTATTTGAGGTAGTATTTACTTTGCCAGTATATGAGTTCTTTTTGAGAGGTGCATAAGTGTAACCTCTGAAATGATCTCCAGAGTCCCATTGAAGCCTCTTACTCATATAAACTCATATAATAAATTATATCATATTTGGATGATGTGCAACACTCTGTGAACCAATATTTTCCATATGAAACTTTATGTCTAAAATCATGCATGTGTAAAGGACCCACCCAAATGCCTAAATATATCAATGGATTAAAATGTAAAAGAATATAAAATGTTCATAATATGGTTGCAGATTATATATTGAAAGGCTTTAAAAAATCACTATTTGTTGAATTTTGGTTTAGAATCCCAAAAGAATAACATTGGTTATCTGAAAGTTCTATTTATACACTCCTTTCCTTTTGTAACCATATTTTTGTAAACATTCTTTTTGCCTGAAGCCATATTTTCTTTATATTCTTCAACTAAAAAGTAATGTTGCAAGTTTGAAAGAAAAAAATTTTAAGAATTCAGATGTGTTCTGTTAATCCAGACACTTAGGAAGTTTTCAGAATATAAAAGAGGGTTTCTGCTTCAAAATATTTGACTGTTTATCTCCAGTCACCAAACTTCCAAGCTGAATTTTATAACTATGTTGATATCCTGTAGCGGTAAGTACAGGCTTCTACTTTTGAGCCTTCATTTCCAAGATTTCCTTGGAGATTCTTAGCCTCTCCAAATTATGCTTCTTTTCAGATTGACAGTCTGTAAAGAAAAGTTTCAGAATAACTATAAATTGTCTCCTTTATAAAGAATGACAATTTTTATTCTCAGATAAAAATTGACATTCTAAAAGCAACCTAACTTTACTGCCCACACACCATGTTTGAGTGTCTATTTAATGCAGTTTCAGTGAATAAGTCTCACTCTGTGCTAAACCTGTTGTTTTTTAATTTCTTTACCTTTTAAAATCTGTTCTTGAATGTTGCCTTTACTTATTAATTTATTTTTAGTTTAGTAGTCGGTGGTCAATTATTGGTTTTTCATTTTTTAATTTTGAACTGCATATGAATTTCCTCAATGCCATAATTTTAGTCCAAAAGCTTCAGAAAATGGATTTTATTAATGGATTTTCTGTATTTAACTAAATTACATTTATAATCAGATATAAAATTAAGAATGTATTGAATCTCCTGTGAATTGGAAAATATTATTGAATATTTCTTTTGTTAAGTTTAACAAAAAAAAAAATTTTTTTTTCAAAGAAACACCACTACAAATTTAATTAATCTCAAGAGTATAGGAAAGGATCCTTACTAAGCAGCAGTTGCAGGAAAGCTGCCTTCTTGAGGTTGACCTTGACAGTTAACCAAGGCTCATGAGAGGTATGACTCATATTTGTCCATTCTAAAGAAAAAAACATGTTTATAAAGAATCCAGAAGTAGACTGATTATTAGAAGTGTATCTAAGTGAGAAGAGACTCCATGAATTTTTTTGGTGAAGGAAGTGGCAAGATGGCACAATTTTTCAATTGTTTAAATATTTCACAAGGTAAATTCATATTAGGAAAGATCACTTATCTCACCTTTCAGGTATATTTGTATATTATATTTGATTTATTTCTTTCATATTGCCAATGAATAATTCTCTGAAATAGCACTGATATGCCTTAGCATCACTGGTATATTTAATTATAACTTCCCCATATGACATATTTTAGTTCTTAAGGTAGGCTGGATATTTTCTGATTTAAATGTTATTCTTGTTTCATAATGGTACCTGAAAATCTGTCTGTGAATACACAATTTAACTGAAAAGCCTGGAAATATATTGATGCCAAACTTCCCTGAAATTGAAGTATTGGAAGCAAAAAGAATGAGATATTTCTAGAGCTAGATTCTAAATGAGAGCTAAGAAATTTAAAGGTAAACAAAAGATATGATAGAATTCTTGGAAATCTATCAATGTAAAAAGAAATAATCATTTAAACATCCAATAAATGTAATGATTTCCAATGTACATTTTACAGTGAACAATTTCTGATATTTATTTGCTTGATTTTATGATGCAGCATTGCTCTATGCTGATCATTTTAATGTGATATTGTTTGCCACTTTTTAACAATAGACAAGGAATTAGCAAACCCAGTTTGTATGATATTGTCCACATTTTAAAATTGTGAAGTAAACACTTTCTGGAGCTTAAAAAGATCTTATTGAATATTATTATTTTAATGATAAAACTAGTTATGTCAAAATGGATTTTTAGCTCTATTTAATTTTCATTTGTGGAAAACCTAGAATTAAAGACTGTAAGTATAAAAAAATTAGAATTTCTATTTTATTAATATTTTAATATAATAATATTATAAACTATTCATTAGCTTTATTACAGAAAAGATCTCTAGGTCTTTCTACCATAGATGGGGAAATATCAGAAGTCATCCTAGTTCCCTGGTACATGAGGAGAATCATTATCCACTGTGCCGTGTTCAAACCCATTGGCAGATATAGAAGCTTTCTTAGAAAGCATGTCCTATTTATCATTTGATATTACAGAAAATGAGTAAATAACTGCATGTGTTCAGGCAGAGTTTTAAATTGTTTTTAAATAAATATTGGAAATATGACTGAATGATTGAAAGGTAGCTGGACCTTAATCTCATATTAAATACATTTATTTGCCTAGATTATTTTATCCTGTGAATGCTGAAGTATACAGGTCCAAGATGAAAATGGAAATATGTCCACTGATTGATTTTTAAAGACTGCCATTTGTTGATTTCCTGTATCTTGATTTCCAGGTCAGAATCCTTTCCTTGATGCCAAAGTTTGCATATTATTTGGCGATATTGTGGATTTTCTTTATTTTGTAAAGAAAGAAAAAAATGTTATACATTTACTCTTAGGCAGACTGTAGCTTGTAAGTAGATATGAGCAACCTCACCATCATCACACAATTCATCCTCACGGATACCTCAAGCTCCTGTGAGCTGCAAGCTGTGCAAGGTTAGCTGTCCTTAGTGATTTATTTCAGAACATTTACTAGGAATCTTCTATTACTGTCATAGTGACCAGCCCACGTCTATACTCTCCAATGTATTTTTCTATAGGCAGTTTATCTCTGATAGATCTTTGCTACGTTTCAGTTAATATTCCCAGAGCAGTTGTGAATTCTCTGTGAGGCAATAAATCAATTTCTCTCAGTGCATGTGCTGCTCAAATATTCCTGTTTATTCTTTTTGGAACCACAGAGTTGGCCTTCCTTTTGGTGATGTCCTATGATTGCTATGTTGCCATTTGCAACCCTCTGCACTATGGAATCATCATTACCCCACATATATGCACACAGGCAGGTGGTGGCTCCTGGGCAAGTGGGTTGGTCAATTCTGCCATCCACACAGAAAGCTTATTCAGGCTTTCCTTCACAGGATCGAATGTAATCTATCAATATTTCTGTGATGTATCTAAAATTTTGAGGATATCATCTTTAGATGTTTGGTTTTCTGAGTTTGTGTTCCTAGCTATGAATGTATGCATGGGCATAATATGTTCTGTTTTATTGTTTATAACATATATTAATATATTTTCGGTGGTGCTTAGCATGCATTCCACAGAAGCCCGTAATAAAGCCTTATCCACCTGCACACCACAGTTGGCAATTGTACTTATATTTACGATTAACAGATTTATTGCTGTCTTAGGCCCCATTGCAGGTAAAGCATCTCTTAGCAATCTGCTCACAAGCATGTTCTACACCATGGTGCCCCCATTCATAAACCCCCGCATCTATAGTCACCAAAACAGAGAGATTAACACTGCTCTAGGCAAATGTTCAACACCTGTTTAGAGTTTGCAACCAGGGTTATCTGTGATTTAAAAAATGCATAAAAACAAAATTTGAAAGAATTGTCATTTATATTTGATGCATGTTTTTAGGTTTGAATCTTTCCTTGTAAAATATCTAGTGTTCTCCTGTCTAGTTATATTTTGTTGTTTACATGTGGCAGTCAGCTATATATCTCTGTATCATAGTTTTTCATACACTTTTTGTGTAACTCATGTATTCTTGAAAAGGCTCTCTATATTGTTAAAGTGTTTTGGAAAATTATTATGATGGTTTAGAAGTAAAAACAATGTATGACATTTTATAATCCATGCCTTATATATGAGTAGCTAAACTTTTGCATAATTTCATACTTTTACCCTGGAAGAAAATGCTGAGTCTTTTGGGTTAGATCAGCATTCTTTTTGCATTCACTCATATGCATGTGCCTGGTCTAAGTAATAAAGTGATTAAAACTAAGAGACAACCATGGAATTGAAGACTCGATATCGATAAAGCACTTACAACTCTGCTAATGCTGGAACCCTTGAGGTAATGTTCAAAAGAAGTGTGGTAAAAACCCTGACCTTTAACAAAGAATATAGTTTGCAAGTTTTAGGTCTTTCCTCAGCTCTGTATGAAAAGATGTGTGGTGCCCTTGTTTCATTAAAGCTTCTGCATGATGAGAAACAAGATTCCTTAGTATAGAATGAAGTGAAGCACTGGCCTGCAGAACAACAATCTTGCTAATACTATGTGATTCACTTTTTTAAAAAAGATTTATTTTTTATTTTATTTATTTCTACTCCCCTCATTGTTTAATACTTGCTCTCTGCTCTCTGTGTCTGTTCATTGTGTGTTCATCTTCAATTTTTTTTTTTTGGAGGCACTGGAAACTGAACCTGGGACCACCCATGTGGTAGGCAGGTGCCCAACTTTTTGAGCCACATCCAGTTCTCGTGATTCACTTTTTCCAAAAGTAAGATAGAAAATTTATCCCTCGAAGGTTGAACATTAATTTTCTGATTCCTAAAGGATTAGTCAGTCTTCTGATATGTTAGTCTTTTTATGTCTTAGAAATGAATTTTTTGAAAACTGCCTGTTTAACTCCAATGTCCCATATAGAAAATATTTACTTCTTAGACACTTATCCTCAATTTCTATTCAGCTGCACTTTGTGCAATTTGTAAAACAGTCTCATTATGGATCAGTTTTATTAGAATTAGAGGAAAAGAGTTAATGATAAACACAGCCCTACTGACATCAAAACTAATAATCCTAGTAAAAATCTGAACTTTGCTCATATTTATCCAATGTCTGAAAGATATACAATGTTTTGACAATTGAGGGATCCATCATATGTCTTCATAAAACTTACTTGTTCCTACCTGCGTTTCTTTATACTTGTTTCCCTGGTAAAGACATCACTAACTGGTTTTATATTCAAGTAACAAACTTACAAAGATTAGATTTTACATTTCTGAATCATTGCATGCGTGAATATTTTCATATTTTATATCTGTATTTCATATTTAAAATAATATTCACATGTAGAATATCTGTCCAAGTTAATCCACTCTAGACATTTGAATATTTGGATCAATTATATTCTCATTATCAGAGGAATCTCATAAAAATGGAATACTTTCTGATTCTACTTATTTCATTTTCTTCATATTATTTGATATTGTATTATATTCGTTTTTTGATATTTTTGATGTGTTATTTAACTGATGTGCCCAGCAAGTTGTTACTACATTAATCAAAATATTAAATTTTCAATTCCTGAAATTTTTTCTTTGGATTTGATTTTCATAATATTTAACCTCCAATTTAATTTTATCTCAGGATTAGGATGATTGTTTACTTTTTCCTTATTTTCAAAATATTTTAATTAAAAATATATATAATAAAGAATAATCTTCAAGATTTCCTCAAACATACAAAATGAATTTTTAATGTTAAAAATTATGTATATAGAAATACATAATACTCCCTAGTACTCTAGCTATATGTAGTCTGTAATATATATTTCTAATAGTATGATGCAATTCAAAATTATCCCTTATGTCTTTGTTTTTTTCTCTTCTTCTTTGTCTTTTTTTAAAATACTTAGATTACATAAATGTTACATAAAAAATATAGGGGATTCCCGGATGCCCTGCTTCCAACCCCTACCATATTTTCCCATAATAAGATCCTTCATTAGTGTGGTTCATTTGTTACAATTCATGAACACACTTTGGAGCATTGCCACTAAGCATGGATTATATTTAATGTTGTAGTTTACACTTTATCCTGCACAATTTTGTCAGTTATGACAAGATATATAATGGCTTGTATCTGTCATTGTAATGTCATTCAGAACAATTCCCCAAGTCCCAAAAATGTCCCCATATTAGACCTATACTTCCCTCTCCCTTCCCTCAGAACCTCCAGTGGCCACTTCCTGCACATTATTGATAAAAGTTCTTCCATTTCTAGATCACAATAAGTCTATACTATTAATAGGATACCAATAAGTCTACTATAGTCCATTGATCATTCCCCAAACTTGAGGATTCTGGGATGGTGATGCCTACTCCACCTCTAATTGAGAGGGACCTTAGATCCCATGGGGGAGATGGATGTGACTAATCTTGCTTGATGTTGAAGACTCTCTCTATTCCTTAGGATGATCATTGTCCACTATCATCTCCTTGTTAGCTGTCCTGGTTGAGTTCAATGACCTGGAGAGTAGGTGTTGCAACTTTATTGCATTGCTAGTTGTGCTTGGTAATGATCTCTCAGTGCCAGGGAAGCTCATCCCTGGGAGTCATGTCCCACTTTGTGGGGAAGGTGAATTTGGTTTAGAAAGAGGCCATATTTGATCAACAAGGAAGCTCTGAGGAGGTAACTCTTAGGCACCCTATAATACTAGCCTAAGTTTCAATTTCAAAAGTAAAGTTCATAAGTACATCCATCAATACCAAGGGCCTATCAATGTTCCATCCTCCTTCACTAGTCACTGCCCCTGTACTCAGTGGATTCTTGCTGTCCAATTAGAATGTGGCAGACTCCCCAGGATGGGAATTCAATATTCTTTCAGTTATTGTGTGAATCTCCACCCAATGTGACAATGCCTTATAGTAATGCCTCAAGAAAACCTTCTCCCATGCATCCCTCATCACTGAAAGCCCACACCAATGATCTTCCCTGTCACAGTTGTAACCCTTCTGTGATCCAAAACTTCTTCAAAAATGAAACTAAGCAAATAACCAATGCTATTAATAAGAAATGAAGTAATATGATAGTTTTAAAAATAACAATAAAATACGAAATATATTTTAAAAATTGGTATAAATTAAAAATATAAATTAAAAAATATTTTGACTATATGTCTTTCATCACTGTAAGATCTATTGTCTTGGATATACAGTGACATTTTCTTCTGTTTATTCCTCCAATGTCTCATTTTTTTTCATTTTGTCTTCAAAGAAGCTTTAGGTTACAGAAAAATCACATACGGAATACAGGAGATTCCCATATACCCAACATCCTTCCCCTTTCCCCCGTTTCCCTATTAATAACATTTTACATGTGGATGGTACATTTGGCACAATAGCTGTATAAATGCTGAAACATTGCTACTAACCATGTTCAATGATTTACATTATGGTTTACATTTTGGACCATAAATTTTATAAATTTTGATAAAATTTAACATGGGCTTTATTCATCATTACAAGATCATGTAGAACACTTTCACTGCCACCAAAATGCCCCATGTTCCATCTATTCTTTTCCTACCTCCCTCTCCCCTCGGGACCCATGACAACCACCAAGCTTCACTCTTTGAAGAACAAGATTCATATTTACTTGCAACAGCATTGAAGGCTTGACATACTGGCCTGTTCTCCCCTTTTAGTCATGCTCTTGACAGACTCCCACCTCTCTATTTGAGAACATAGCATGCCTCTCAAGGTTGGGAGTACAAAACCTTCCTGCTCATTATGTGGGTGTCCACCCACGGATATAACCCACTATGACAAGATGAAGACTCACACACTACCTAGAAGCCAGTCCCAGGTATGACCTGTCCCAAACACCTCCCATATCCAACACCCTAAACCAGTAAACTTCCCCTGTCATATTGCCAAAAGACCATATGCAATGTTGTAGTTTCAACCACATACCTGCAATCCCCAGTGTTTACTTGGGCCCTTCCCCAGGCCTCTCCCATTCCATTAACAGTCCCACCCTCCTCCCTACCCTACACCCCTCACAAACAAGCACCACCCAACTCAGAAGTATCACTGCACCACTGTCATGCCCATCCACTGCACAACTACACACTTATAACATACCAGAGATTTTGACCTTATGGGCATTGACTCACAACTTTTTTCTCCCAATATGCCTCCTACAAACCTAGCTTCCATCTCTGTGAGTCAGCTCAATTTATTAATTCATATTAGTGAGGTCATGTAATATTTGTCCTACAGTGGATGGCTTGCTTCACTCAACATGAGGTCTTCAAGATTCATCCATGTTTTCCAATGTGTTAATAATGCATACCTTCTTACACCTGAGTAATATTACATTGTATGTATATACCAATATTTACTTATCCATTTATCTCTTATTGGACGTTTGGGTGGTTTCCAACTTTTGGCAATAGTGAATAATGCTGCAATGAAATTGGTGTGCATATGTATGTTTGTGTCCCTGCTTTCAATTCTTCTGGATATGTACCCAGCTGCGATTGCTGGACCATGGACAGTTCTATAGTTAGCTTCCTGAGGAACTGCCAAACTGTCCTCCACAATGGCTGCAACATTCTATTTTCCCATCAGCAGTGGATAAGTGTACCCATTCCTCCACATCCTCTCCAACATTTGTAGTTCTCTGTTTTTTTAATAACTGCAGGTCTAATGGGTGTAAAGTGATATCTCATTGTAGTTTTGATTTGCATTTCCCTAATAGCTAGTGATGTTGAATATCTTTTCATGTGTTTTTTTAGTCATTTGTATTTCTTCTTTAAGGAAGTATCTATCCAAATCACTTGCCAATTTTTTAAATGGGTTGTCTGGTTTTTTGTTTTTATTTTCAAGATGTAGTATTTCTTTATATATGCTGGATATTTGACCCATATCAGGTATATGGTTACTGTGATGTTTAGCCCAATGTGTCAACTCAGCCAGGCAAATGTCTCCAGGTGTTTGGTACAGCAAGCACTGGGCTAATTGTAATACAAGACCTTTTATGGACTTCTATCACCAGTGAGTTTACTGAGTGGATGGCTGCTTACATCTCCATCAATCAGGGAGATTGCCTCAGCAATGGGTGATGCTTTTATCCAATCAGTTGAATGCATTAAAAGGGGAAGTGATTTCAACATTCAGAAAGAATTTCCCAGCTCATCGTTGGACAGCCAACTTCTCCCAGGAACTCATCAAGGACCTTTCATCGGACTTTCACCGGAGCCCCTGGTTTGCAGCCTGCCTGCGGAAGCTGGACTTGTGTATCCACACAGTCACGTGTGAGATTCTTATAAAAATGCAAACCCTAACTCAAATTACAGATGCAGAGAATCATGGCCCCTTAAGCAATTCCCAGACTTGAGACAGTTTACAGACACAGAGCCCCTTGAATGAGGAGAAGGACAGGTCCCCATGGGGAAGGATCCTGTTAAGCTCCCAAAAATTTATACTGTTAATCTTCCTCCCACCTTTCCCCAGGGAGACCTAAGGTCTTTTGCCAGAATAACTGTGCATTGGGGAAAAGGAAAGGATCAGACATTTTGGGGATTATGAGACACTGGCTCAGAAGTCACATTAATTTCAGGAGACCCAAAATGTCACTGTGGTCCTCCAGTCAGAGTAGGGGCTTATGGAGGTCAGGTGATTGATGGAGTTTTAGCTCAGGTCTGCCTCACAGTAGGTCCTGTGGGTCCCCGGACCAATTCTGTGGTTATTTCCCCAGTTCCAGAATGCATAATTGGAATAGACATATTCAGTAACTGGCAGAATCCCCACATTGGATCCCTGACTCATGGAGTGAGGGCTATTATGGTTGAAAGGCCAAATGGAAGCCTCTAGAACTGCTCCTGCCTAGCAAAATAGTAAATCAAAGGTAATATCAGACTCCTGGAGGGATTGCAGAGATTAGTGCCACCATCAAGGATTTGAAGGATGCAGGGGCAGTGATCCCACCACATCCCCATTCAACTCTCCTATTTGGTCTGTGCATAAAACAGATGGATCTTGGAGGATGACAGTAGATTATCATAAACTTAACCAGGTGGTGGCTGCGATTGCAGCTGCTGTCCCAGATGTGGTATCATTGCTTGAGCAAATCAACACTTCCCCTGGTACCTGGTATGCCACTGTTGATCTGACAAATGTTTTTTTCTCAATTGCCATTAGTAAGGACCACCAGAAACAGTTTGTTTTCAGCTGGCAAGGCCAGCAGTATACCTTCACTGTCCTTCTTCAGGGGTATATCAACTCTCCAGCCCTATGTCGTGATATTGTCCTCAGGGAACTTAATTGTCTCTCCCTCCCACAAGACATCACACTGGTCCATTATATTGATGATATCATGTTGATAGGACCTACTGAGCAAGAAGTAGTAAAGATTCTAGATTTATTGGTAAGGCATTAGTGTGAGAGAGGATGGGAGATGAATCCAACAAAAATACAGGGTCCTTCCACCTCGGTGAAATTTCTATGTGTCCAGTTGTGTGGGGCCTGTCGAGATATCCCTTCTAAAGTAAAGCATAAGCTGTTGCACCTGGCCCCTCCTACAACCAAAAAAGAGGCACAATGCCTAGTTGGCATTTTTGGATTTTGGAGACAACACATTCCTCATTTGGATGTGCTACTCTGGCCCATCTACCCAGTGCCAGAAAAGCTGCTAGTTTTGATTGGGGACCGGAACAAAAGGAGGCCCTGCAACAGGTCCAGGCTGCTGTGCAAGCTGCACTACCACTTGGACCATATGATCCAGCAGATCCAATGGTGCTGGAGGTTTCAGTGGCAAATAGAGATGCTGTCTGTAGCCTTTGGCAGGCCCCTAAAGGAATCACAAAGCAGACCCTTAGGATTTTGGAGTAAAGTCTTGCCTTCCTCTGCAGAAAACTACTCCCCTTTTGAGAAGCAGCTTTTGGCTTGCTACTGTGCCTTAGTAGAGACTGAACGCTTTACCATGGGCCATCAAGTTACCATGAGACCTGAGTTGCCTATCATGAGCTGGGTATTGTCTGACCCACCAAACCATAAAGTTCGGTGTGCATGGCAGCACTCCATAATAAAGTGGAAGTGGTATATATGAGATAGGGCTTGAGCAGGTCCTGAAGGCACAAGTAAGTAACATGAGGAAGTAGCCCAAATGCCCATGGTCACCACCCCTGCCATGTACCTTCCCTTTCCCCGCCCACAGCTTTGGCTTCCTGGGGAGTACCTTACAATCATTTGACTGACGATGAGAAAACGCGGGCCTGGTTTACAGATGGTTCTGCACAATATGCAGGTACCACCCAAAAGTGGACGCCCGCAGCACTGCAGCCCTTTCCTGGGACATACTTAAAAGATAATGGTGAGGGCAAATCCTCCCAGTGGGCAGAGCTTCAAGCAGTGCACGTAGTTGCTCATTTTGCTTTGAAGAAGAAATGGCCCGATGTACATTCGTACACTGATTCATGAGCTTTGCTAATGGTTTAGCTGGATGGTCAGGGACTTGGAAGGAACATGATGGGAAAATTGGTGACTAGGAGGTCTGGGAAAGAGGTATGTGGATAGAACTTTCTGAGTGGACAAAAAACATGAACATATTTGTGTCCCATGTGAATGTTCACCAGAGGGTGACTTCAGCAGAGGAAGCGTTTAGTAATCAAGTGGATAAGATGACCTGCTCTGTGGCTAATGCACAGCCTCTTTCCCCAGCCACACCTGTCATTGCCCAATGGGCTCATGAACAGAATGGCCTTTCAGGTAGGGATGGAGGTGATGCATGGGCTCAGCAACATGGACTTCCTCTCACCAAGGCTGACTTGGCTACAGCCACTGCTGAATGCCCAATCTTCCAACAGCAGAGACCAACACTCAGCCCCGATATGGCCCCATTCCTCGAGGTGACCAGCCTTCTACCTGGTGGCAGGTTGACTACATTGGGCCACTTACACCATGGAAGGGGCAGTGATTTGTTATCACTGGAATACACACATACTCTGGGTATGGTTTCGCATTTTTGGCACACAATGCTTCTTCCAAAATTACCATCCTAGGACGTATCAAGTGTCTTATCTACAACCATGGCATTCCACACAGCATTGCTTCTGATCACAGAACTCATTTCACAGCAAATGATGTGTGGGAATGGGCACATGCCCATGAAATTCACTGGTCTTACCATGTTCCCCATCACCCTGTAGCAGCTGGATTAATAGAACAGTGGAATGGCCTTTTGCAGACTCAATTACAGTGCCAACTAGGTGGCAATACCTTGCAGGGCTGGGGCAATGTTCTCCAGGAGGCTGTGTATGCTCTAAATCAATGTCCTCTCTATGGTGCTGTTTCTCCAATAACCAGGATCATGGGTTCAGGAATCAAGGGATGCAAATGGGAGTGGCACCACTCACTATTACCCCTAGTGACCCACTAGGAAAAGTTTTGCTTACTGTAGCTGCAACTTTAAGCACTGCTGGTCTACAGGTTTTAGTCCCAAAAAGAGGAGCGCTGCCACCAGGGAACACAACAATGATTCCATTAAACTGGAAGTTAAGACTGCCACCTGGCCACTTTGAGCTCCTCTTATCTGTGAATCAACAGGCACAGAAGGGAATTGTGCTGGCTGGGGTGATTGATCCTGACTATCAAGGGGAAATAGGACTACATCTACATAATGGGGGTAAACAAGAGTTTATCTGGAATGCAGGAGATCCTCTAAGGCATCTCCGAGTACTGCCTCACTCTGTGATTAAAGTCAATGGAAAATTGCAACAAAACAATTCAAGCAGGACTAACAGTGTCCCAGAATCTTCGGGAATGAAAGTTTGGGTCACCCCACCAGGCAAAGAACCATGGTCAGCTGAAGTCCTTGCTGAAGGTAATGGGAACATGGAATGGGTAGTGGAAGAAGGTAGTGATAAAAATGAACTTCAACCACATGACCAGTTACAGAAATGAGGACTGTGATAGTCATGATCCCTTCTTCCTTGTTTCATTATGAGTATGATTGTATTTGTACACAAAACGAATTTCTTCATTTGCTCCCCCAATGTTTTCCCCTATCATATGAAAAGTTGTATTAATTTCATGTCATAATATTTAAGGATGTCAAATTTAAGAGTGAATATTACCCAAGGACTTGCAAACTATTCTGTGGGGAATTAATGCGTTTCCGGTTTTATGCAGGGGCGTTGAACATTGTTAGGCAGAAATACATATGTATGCTTGTCTGTTATTGTTTTTACTTTAAGACTAAGTATGGTTTAGGGTAATGTGTATAGTTGCTGAGTTGACAAGGGGTGGACTGTGATGGTTCGGCTAATGTATCAACTTAGTCAGGTTATTGTGTCCAGGTGTTTGGTCCAGCACGCACTGAGCTAATTGTAATACAAGACCATTTATGTACTTTGATCACCAGTGAGTTTACTGTGTGGATGGCTGATTAAATCTGCATCAATCAGGGAGATTGCATCAGCAATGCTTTTATCCAATCAGTTGAATGCATTAAAAGAGGAATTGATTTCAACATTCAGAGAGAATTTCCCAGCTCTTCGTTGGACAGCCAACTTCTCTCAGAAACTCATCAAGGACCTTTCATCAGACATTCACAGGAGCCCCTGGTTTGCAGCCTGCCTGCGGAACCTGGACTTGTGCATCCCCATGGTCATGTGAGAGATTCTTATAAAATCTCATATTATTGACAGATATCTCCTGTTGATTCCGTTTCCCAAGAGAACCCTGACTAATACAGTTACCAAATATTTTCTGCCATTAAGTAGGCTGCCTTTCCAGTTTCTTGACAAAATCCTTTGAGGTGCAAAAGATTTTAATTTTGAGGAGATCCCATTTATCTATTTTTTCTTTTGTTACTCGTGCTTTCAGTATAAAGTTCATGAAACCATTTCTTAATACAAGATCCTATAGATTCTTCCCTACATTATCTTCCAAGTTCTTTATGGTCTTGGCTCTTATATTTAGATCTTTGATCCATCTTGAGTTGATTTTTGTATAAGATGTGAGATGGTGTTCCTCTCTCATTCTTTTGGATATGGATATCCAGTTCTCCAAACACCATTTGTTGAAGAGGCCATTCTCTCCCAGTTGAGTGGGCTTGGTGGCCTCGTTGAATATCAAGTGACTGTATATGTGGGGATCTATATCAGAACTCTTAATTCAGTTCAATTTGTCAGTACAAATATCCTTGTGTCAATACCATGCAGTTTTGACCACTGTAGATTTGTAGTATGTTTTAAACTCAGATAGTGTGATTCCTCCAATTACATTTTTTCCCTCAATATGTCTATGGCTATTCTGAGCCCCTTGCCTTTCCAAATAAATTTCCTAGTTAACTTTTCTAATTCAGTAAAAAATGGTGTGGTAATTTTTATTGGGATTACGTTAAATCTGTAAATCCATTTGGATAGGATAGACAATGATGGTTTGTCTTACTATCCATGAAAAGAGAATATTCTTCTATTTATTTAGGTCTTCTCTGATTTCCTTTAACAGTGTTGTATAGTTTTCTATGTACAAGTCATTTACATCTTCAGATAAATTTACTCCTAGGTATTTGATTCTTTTAGTTCTACTGCAAATGGGATTTTTCCTTCACTTCCTCCTCATACTGCTCACTTTTTGGGTACAGAAATGGTAATGATTTTTGCACATTGATCTTATTACCTGTGACTTTACTGAACTCATTTATAAGCTCTAGAAGCTTTGAAGTAGCTTTCTTGAGGCTTTCATCATATAGGATCATGTCAACAGCAAATAATGAAATTTTTACTTCTTCTTTTCCAATTTGGATGCCTTTTATATCTTTTCTTGCCTAAGTGCTTGAGCAAGTACTTCAAACCCAATGTTCATAAAGAGCAGTGAAAATGAGCATCCTTGTCTTGTTCCAGATTTTAGAGAGAAAACTTTTAAGATTTCAACTTTGAATATGATGTTACCTGTGAGTTTTTCATATACCTCCTTTATCATGTTGGGGAAGTTTCCGTCTATTCCTATCTTTTGAAGTGTTTTTATGAGGAAAGGGTGCTGTATTTTGTTGAATGGTTTTCCTGATCTACAGTGATTATCATGTGATTTTTTTCTTTCAATCTTTTTTTGTGGTGTATTACATTCATTGATTTTCTTATGTTGAACCATCCTTGCATACCTGGGATGAAACCCACTTGGTCATGGTGTATAATTCGTTTGATGTGTTGTTGAATATGATTATAAAGTATTTTGTTGAGGATTTTCCATCTAGGTTCTTTACAGAGTTTGGTTATAGTTTTCTTTTCTTGTGGCATCTTGGTTTGGCTTTGTTATTAGGGTGATGTTGGCACCATAGAATGAGTTAAGCAATGTTCTCTCCACTTCTATTTTTTGGAAGAGTTTAAGCAGGATTGGTTTTAGTTCCTTCCAGAATCATTGGTACAATTCACCTGTGCATCCATCTGGTCCTGGGCCCTTCATAGTTGGGAGGTTTTTGATGACTAATTAAATATCATTACTTAGGTTTGTTCTGTTGAGTTCATCAATTTTTTCTTTTGTCAATGTCAGCTTCTTGTGTGTTTCTAGAAATTTGTCCATCTCCTTTAAGTTATCCATCTTGTTGACATACAATTTTTCAAAGGATCATCTTATGATACTCTTTATTTCATTTGAGTCAATGGTGAGATCCACTTCCTCATTTCTTATATTATGTGTTTGCATCTTTTCTCTTTTTTTTTCCTTGTTAGTCTAGCTAAGGACTTGTTAATGTTATTAATCTTCTCAAACATTCAGGTTTTAGTTTTGTTTATTTTTTCTAGGGTTTTCTTAATTTCAATTTCATTTAACTCTTCTATTATCTTTGTCATTTCCTTCTTTCTACTTCCTTTGGGGTTAGGTTGTTCTTTTTGTAGTTCCTCCTGGTGTGCAGTTAGGTCTTTGATTTTAGCTCTTTCTTCTTTTTTAATGAAGCCATTAATGGCTATGAATTTCCCTCTCAGTACAGCTTTTGCTGCATCCTATAGATTTTGATATGTTGTGTTGTCATTTTCATTTGTTTCAAGGTAGTTACTGATTTCTATTGTGATTTCTTCCTTGACCCACTAATTGTATAAGTGTGTGTTGTTTAACTTCTAAATCTTTGTGTCTAATCTTTTTCTCTGCCCCTTACTGATTTCCATCTTCATTCCATTGTTGAGAGAGAAAATACTTTTTATAATTTTAATCTTTCTGAATTCATTGAGTTCATCTGTGGTCTAGCATGTGGTCTATCCTGGAGACTGATATATGTGCACTCAAGAAGAATGTATATCCTACTGTATTTGGGTGTAATGTGCTGTTTTTGTCTCTTAGGTCCAGATCCTCTAATGTATTATTCAAGGTCTTTGCTTCTTTATTGATTCTTTGCCAAGATGTTCTGTCTAATGGTGATGATGTTGTATTAAAGTCCCCCACTATCATTGTAGAGGCATCTATTTCTCCACTTAGTTTTTCCAATGTTTGCCTCATGTATTTTGAGGTGCCCTCATTAGGTGCATTAATGTTTTGTTTGTTTTTTTCTTTTTGATTAATTTCTACTTTTATTAATATATAGTGGCCTTCTTTGTCTCTTACAATAATTTTGCATTTAAAGTCCATTTTGTCTGATATTAGTATAGCTACTCCCAACCTTTTTTTACTTTGTTGGCATGTAAAATTGTTTTCCAACCACTCACTTTCAGCCTCCTTGTATCCCTGGTCTAGGGTGAGTTTCTTGTAGACAGGATATATAGATGGGTAGTATTTGCATATCCATTTTCCAATCTGTGTCTCTTGATTGGAGAGTTTAAGCCATTAACATTCAATGATATTCCTGTCAAGGAATTAATTATATTAGCCATATTTTCTTTAGGTTTATATATACCATATATTCCTTTGTTTCTCTTTTTATCTTTTGAGTTGTTCTTTCACTCTCCTCCAATTCTCTCTCTCCTGTTTTTTTCCTTTTGACCTGAAGTATTTAGTATTTCTTGAAGGGCAGGTTTCATGTTTACAAGCTCTCTAAATTTGTTTATCTCTGAATAGTTTGAACTGTCCCTCATTTTATGAATACCAGCTTTGCTGGATAGAGAATTCATGGCTGGAAGTTTTCTTCTTTTAACACCTTAACTATGTCACCCACTGCCTTCTTGCTTCCATGGTTTCAGATGAGAAATCAGCAATTAATTTTATCGGGCTTCCCTAGTATGTCATGGATCTCTTTTCTCTTGCTGCTTTCAGTATTTTCTCTTTGTCTTGAGCATTGGACAATTTGAAAGTATATGTCTTAGAGTAGGCCATTTAGGATTTATTCTGTTTGGGGTATGCTGTGCTTCCTGAACATGTATGTCCATGTCCCTCAATAGGGTTGGGGAATTTTCAGCCATTACTTCTTCCAATATTCCTTCTTTCCCCTTTTGCATCTCTTCTCCCTCTGGGATGCCTCTAATGTGCATGATTGTTTGTTTCATGTTGTCATTCAAATCCCTAAATCCCTTCTGGATTTTCTCTCTTTTTATCTATCTCTTATACTCTCTGTCTGGTTTCACATGTTCTCTCTTCCACATCACTGATTCTTTCCTCTGCCTGTTCAATTCTGCAGTTTTGTGTTTCCAATGTATTTTTGATTTCTTGCATTGTGCCATTCATCACCATCATATCCATTATCTTTTTAAGCATGTTTAAAATTTCTTTGTTATGTTCTCCCACTGTCTTCTTAATATCCTTAATCTCTTCTTCAGTTCATTAAGTTGATTCATGATATTTATTTGTATATCTTTGTTTAGTTGTTCCATGTTCTGTATCTCCTCCTGTTTTTTTAGTTTGTTCATTAAACTGAGCCATGTCTTCCTATTTTTTAGTATGGCTTTTAATCTTTGTTGGTGTTTAGGCATCTGTTTATCTTGATGGATTTATTCAGTTCATTAGCTTCTCTTTCTACTCTAAGGTTTTATTTTGTTGTTGTTGTAGTGTGTTGTAAGGTTTGGCTTTGACATTTCATTACTCTTGTTCTATTTCCTTACTGTTGTGTATAT
The DNA here is from genome assembly GCA_029593785.1 of Cabassous unicinctus. Classification (NCBI taxonomy): domain Eukaryota; kingdom Metazoa; phylum Chordata; class Mammalia; order Cingulata; family Chlamyphoridae; genus Cabassous; species Cabassous unicinctus. Next base: position 8,592 of record JAQZBX010011787.1, on the reverse strand, counting down.
TCCCTTGAAAAAAAAATTTGGACCAGAGAAAAGGAAAGAGGTAAGAGAAGAAAAATTAAAATAGCAACAATAATTTTAAAAGGTAGAGGAGGAGCCATACAAGACCTAGAAAAATAAATAATTAACACGAGTAAAAAATCCTAAGACATACAGAGGAATGAGATTTAAAAAGTGGAATAAAAAATTGAGTGAGAAACAAATAGGGAAAATATATACAATGAATTAAAAGGGTGGAATGATGAGAGGAAAAGAAAACAAAAATAAAATAAGTAAAATAATAAGGAAAGAACACAGAGAAAAGAAGAGTGTGAGAGAGAAATAAAAAGTTAAAAAATTGAAAACCATACAAAAAGAGGTGGAATGAAAGAAAAACAAGAGAAATCAGAAGATAGAAAAATGAAGGCAATTAAAGAAATTATGTAGGTAGAAAAAAATCAGTAAAAGAAAAAAAAAGGAGGCACAAAGATATGGCAAACACAACAAACAAGAAACAAAACTGCAGCAGCAACGACAACAACAGCAACAAAACAACCAAGGAAAACAGCGTTCCCTTTAGGCGCCTGAGGAGCTTTCAGGCTACTGGTGTTCATCAATCAATTCCCCTGCAGCCTGCGCTTTGCAGATGATGTTCCAAGTTTTAGCAATTAAAAAATTAAAAAAAAAAAAAAAAAACAGATACAAGAAAGTCTAAATCAAAAAGAACTTCTACATGTTCTGTGTCAAAAAGTATCATCTGGATGCCTGATAACCAAGTGGATCACTCTCTTGATAGACCAGGGAATTGAACAAGTGGCCTCACATATTCAAGGCAGGAATTCCTCCATTGAGCTAAATTGTCTTCTTAGGTTAATTGGTCTTCAGAGAGCTATCTTTTGCCTTTCCTCCAGGCATTTTTAGACTTCTATAGCTTGCTAGAGTTCTGCTGATTAGATGCCTGTCCCTGCCCTCCTCTAATCTAATTGCTTTCTTTCCCTGGGGCGTTGTTGGGTATAACTGCTTGCCTGACTGTATCCCCCCTCCCTTCTCCCCATCCTGTCTCCATCCCTTCCAAGATTCAATTTGTCTCAGCTGCCCAAACTCACCACATAGAAACCACTTTCTACCCTCTGCCAGACCCCTTTCCTCCCACAGAATGTCCCCTCCCAGTCCCTTGGCTGCAGCATGCCAGGGGCACCAGGGTTACTTGCCATAAGGGTAGAGTATGTGCAGTTTCCAACCACAGGGTGTTCAACTCATGGTTTTCTTATTTATCTTTCCAGCACTCTGCCAGATGACTTAGAGCACCTTCCTGTTCTATATATATACAAAGCACCTCCTTAAATAGGCACCTGCCTTCTCTTCCCTATTTTTGTGAGGGTCAATCTCTGCCTACCTCCTTCATAGCCATTTTCCCAGAAGTGTTCTCCCTTATCTCTTTGAATAGATAAATTAGAGATATTAAAATGCCACACTCTCCCATCAATGGTCTCAGTATATTGAGGTCATTTTTAAATGTTTTCTTTATGTTCTTTCTCATTCAAATATCAATTTCATTCAATACTGTGTTCTATTGAGATGTTTTTTCACAATTGTAATTGAGGTGATTGAAAATCTAAGGAACACTGTACCTTGGAGGTAATTGTCTGATGAGATCTACTTAATGGTATGTAGGAGTGGAACAGAACGTGATTTGGGGTGTCCCTTGAATGCCACATTGCAAGATTCTTACCTCTCAGATGTCAGTCTACAAAACTTTCTCCCGATTACCCTGACAATTTGCTCAGTATCTGTTCCCATAAACAGGAAACTTCAGATAATTTTAACCTGCACATGATTGTCTGCTTGGTGCTCTGGTGTTAGCAGAATGAGGTAAGGTACTTGATTCTTTTCCAAGCAAAACTCAGTCAATGTACCAGGCATCAGCATTGCAGGTTCTTTCCCTTTCCAATAGGCTATACATTTATGATCTTTAACATGTCTAATAGCATCTTTCTTTCAATCTGTTTCCATTTCTGCTATCACATAAGTGATCCTTCTCTGTTTATTGGACACTAATTTTCTTATGTTGATTTCAAAATTTATGAACATCAATTCATAGCTACTTCCCTGATGTCTTCATCACTGATAGTCATAACTTTTCCTTATTATTATTTTAATGGTTTCTTCACCAAGATGAGAGAAATGTGTTTATCTTAAACTAAATATCTATGAAAGATTTTAAGGAGAGATATGATGAGGAGATGTGTGAATTTCATAAGAAAATAAAGAAATGATTACTAAATCTTAAGGAGATAAACAGATGGCTGGAAACTAAATAGATTTCTATTATTTGGTTCTCACAGTAACACAGGAACTACTGCTTCATCTTGAAAGCCTTTATATTCTCCCCCAAGTCCTTATTTTTCTTTGCTTCATTATATTAAAATGTTACAATTCTGGCTTCAGGTCTAGTTGATATGCATGTACCTGTTTAGAAATATTTGCTTCCTCCCACCATTCTAGATATCAGGAAATTAAGAGTTTAAATATCTCTGAGCAAGAAACAAAAATTCCTCTAGTGAACTAGTAGGTTGGTAAACCCAGCTCATGAAGTCAGTTCCAGTCTTTATGCTCACCTGTCACATGGTTGTGTACTAAGTTTTCAGTATGGCCAATAGCTCACAGGTGATACTTCTTAAATACAGAGCGGTTAACAAGGCACAAACTTGCTCCAGAAGCATAGGGCCATGAACATTAATCTATTACACAGGAGAAAATGAATCTATAACTATAGGAAATGTGAATAGATTGAGTGAGTCAATTTTAAAATAATTAAGTAGAAATATTGGTCATAATATTGAACTCTTCTTCATACTTAATCACAATCTGGCTTTAAATGTTGGATTATCCCAGGAACCCTAATCTCAGTGGCCAATAAATAAAAAAATAGATTCTTGTTCATAATGTGTCCCCATCGTGTATATAAATCTTTCATTTTAATAGAGTATGTTTGAAATTGTTTTTGTTGTTCTTAATATTTTAATGCTCCCTTCCTATAAGAGGATTGTGCTCCACTACTCCATTACCATAAAGCTTAAGTATGTGTAGCAATCTGAGGCCCAACAAATGACAAAGGAAAGGAAAAGTGTGGATATCAGAGCTTGATTATCTTTACCATAAAATGTTTTCTCTTTTTTTTAAGGTACTTAGATTACATAAATGTTACACAAAAAATATAGGGATTCCCATATGCCTGACCTCCCACACCTCCCACAACCTTCCACATAAACATCCTTCATTAGTGTGGCACATTACTTGCAATGGAAAAACACATCCTGTGGCTTTGCCATTAAGTGTGGACCATAGTTCACATTGTAGACTATACTCCCTCCCACACAGTTCTACATGTTATATGATGATATAAAATGGCCTATATCTGTTGTTGCAATGTGACAGCAGGAATGGGTCAGATGGATCAGCACCTACATGGGTATCTCTCGTTTTTGAGAGTGCCCCACACAAAAGGCTTCTGCAGTTTTATGGACCCAGAATCTGGGGATGGGAGGAGGGAAGGGATTCTAGCTAGGGTAACTGAGGAAAGCCTTGGCTTTGCGCTCCTGGGAGGGAGGCCCCCAAGTGGAGAACCTCCCCTAGGAATTCATAAATGCACAAGAGCAGACTAGGCATGGGGGCCTGAATCCTTGACTGCAGCTCCCTTCAGAGGCAGCAAGGCACTGGCTGTGCACCAAGTCCCTGCGGGAGGACAGCTTCCCTCTCTGTGGCTGCCAGTAAAGCCTTTGTAATTGCCTCTGGTAAGGACTGAAAAATCACAGATAAGTTTTTTTTTTTTTTTAATCAAGTGCAAGTTTCTTCATGTCCACCTCTTGATTTTTTGACTCCAGTGAGAAATATAAGCTGCCCCTCAATATTGATCCCATTGGGTCTTACTTTCAGATGTGGTGTAAATAAATGGGTTTTTAATCTGAGACAACAGCAGACCAAGCCTATGACCAAAATCACTCTAAGCATGATGATCAGGCCTGCAAGGAATGTTAAAGGTAGCTATGAACATCAAACATTGCCAGGTTAGGAAAAAGATGTCTTATAATACATTGCGTCTGTTTTAGAGAGCTGGGGACCTTCTCAAGTTTTCATATGAAACTTTTTTACCTGACTAAGGAACTAATTTATTAACAGCACAGAGCTGACCTGTAAGTGGAAGCTTACCTGAATGCTTTCCAGTGCTGAGGCAGTGGCATGGTGGAGTCCACATATAAGAAGGAAATGTTCAAAGGACACACTCAGTTCCCTTGAAACAGAGCTTACAATATCAGGGCACCTCAACCAGAACATATATATGTTCATTAAGTATTTAATTTCAGCAGGCTTCCAATATGACCTCTCATTGCCCTGGCCTGCTGCACTATGGTTCCTAGTCTACGGCTAATAATTTAGTTTAAACTTGGTTTAAAAAGACCAGCCAAGGCATTCAGTTTCAAACAATTTTGTTTGTCCATGATGACAGTGCATTTGTCTCATGATTGTGGCCACCTGGAGGTGTTCGGATTGGACATTGCAGGAGCTGGGGCCAAATCCTTTGCTTCATAATGAGCACTTTCAGGTAAGTTCTTAGGTCAGCAGTTAATTGAATGAAAAGTACGCATAGCATCTTAGAAAGACAGCCTGCAAGTATTCCCTCAGGAGGAAGGAAAAGTTTTCAGGGGCAGTCCTGGAAAACAAAGGTAGGTGTTGGTTTATTGCTGTTTTTATTGGTTTGTCCATTTAAAAACATTCCCTACTCTTATCTGAATCTTCTGCTCAGGATGTTTGTGCACAAATGGAACAAAAGCTTTAAAACAGGAAAACATTTTTTAAAAACTTAACCAGAAAGTCATATCATGTTTATGAATAGTTCAAAACAAAATCATGAATTTTATAAAAGACTTTATATTTTCCAAACTTCCCATCACTTGAAGTTTAATATTTGTCATAATCTCCCAACTAGTTGCGTCTTTGGAGAGGTGTTGGAGGAGATGGGATGGTCTTGCAAGCAAATATGAGACCAAAATATTACTAGAATAATTGAAGGAAAGGGACAGACAGTCTGATCAAATATACAGAGCAGGTGGGAAATGCACTTTCAGGGAGATGCTGCATTGAGACCCCAGACTGGGCACCTGAGATGTGTAATCTAGACTTACTTCCTCTTGTCCCATTCACCAGCCACTTAAGCTTGTCCTTTAATGGTTCATTAAAATGCTCTATCACCCCTGTGGCTTCACAGTGATATGGAGCATGGAGAGTTCATCAGATGTCCCATCATTGGGCCAACCCCATTATCACTGGTTTACAAATTTGGGACAATTACAAGACACTATATGTTTGAGAAAGCCAAACAGGAAACATCTGGATAATGTGGCCTGAGTCAGTGGAACATAAGGGAATGGCTAAACCAGACCTGCAGAAAGTGTCAACTGCAGTAAAGATCCAAGGCCTGCTGGAAGGGAGGAAAACCCCATATGCTGTACCTATTCAAAAGATCTTGGCCTGATGGCTTGGAAATCTGTGCCTGAGAAGTATTTTTAGCCATGACCAGGTTCTGGCAGGTGGGACAGCTCCTGCCTGCTGTCCCAGGATCATCTGATGACAGTGGTGCCCTGTGCATGATAGCTGAGGTCAGGATGGTGTTGGAGTTCCATGGAATATCCTATCGTGGTATCACATGGCAGTAAATCATATATTTGTTTGGTATTTGGCAAAGGACAATTCAATCTCCCCATTTAGCTGATAAGCATAGTCTGAGGTTGGTTATGTTCCCCCTTGTCAGCATAGGGGCCTTTATGATGAGCAGCCACATGGGTAACAAAAAGCTTATTAAGGAAAATGAAATGAAGTCATCCCAGAGGTAATGCTTATGCACATCTTAATAGGACCTCATAGGCTTCCAATGTGGACATCACCCCTAACAGAGGGGCTCATGAGGGCTCTAGAGACACCTAGGTCCTATATCAGGGTGGATAGCCCCAGAGTTTTGTGCCTTATCAGTGGGCCATACTTTGGAATCCTTGCTCCTGAGAGTGACAGAGTTGGACCCAAATATGTCTTCCCTGCACATGGTCCATCTGTCCCTTCTATTCAAACCTATATGTGGTACTGGAGTTTGTAGGTATACTTCCAGAGACTGGAGTCTTTGGGCTGTCCATGTGCCAGCTGGGCCTGGAATCTTGGTGGAGCTGCAACTTCTACTCTACAGCTCAATGGACTCACCCTGGACACCTGGTGGGGAGATGATGATGGACAACGGCCATCTCAAGGAATGGAGAGATTCTGCAGCTGCAGGCAGGATAATCCTATCCATCTTATCCATGAGATATAAACCCCCACTCACTTGGAGGTGGAGTGGACATCACCATGTCAGACTCCTCAGGATGGGGGGAAGAGCTATGGACTAGAGTGGATTTACTGTTATTCTGTTACAAACATATTGTGATTCACATAATGGAAGTAATTACAACATTAATGTGGAGCCAGTGGCCACCAGACACTTTAGGGGCAGGGAGAGGGAAAAGCAGTTGTAACACAGGGGCTTTGTCAGGGCATGGGAATTATCCTGAGTGACCCTGCAATGACAGATATAGTCCATTTTATGTCATCACATAACATGCAGAACTGTGTGTGAGAGAGTGTGGTCTACAATGTTAACTATGGTCCATGCTTAGTGGCAAAGCCCCAAGATGTGTATATCTATTGCAGGTGATGTGCCACTCTAATGAAGGATGTTTATGTGGGAGGTTGTGGGAGGAGTGGGAGGTGGGGCACATGGGAATCCTTACAATTTTTGTGTAACATTTATGTAATTTAAGTATCTTTTAAAAAATAAAAAAAAATATTTAAAGAAAGCTTATTTAGAAGTAAAATTTATTTTTAATCACCTACCTCATCCCCACAGTGGGGTATGCCAGTCAGAGCCTTGCCAGTGGCCTGAATAATTGGCCAGGTAAAGACCCAGCCCATGAGTCAGTGAAAGCATAGCTGAGTAGGTTCACAGTCTTTCATATAACCCTTTAAACTTCCTTTAATAGCAATTCCCATCAGTGCTTGGAGGTGAAGGCTAGCAGGGGCATAGATATAAAATTCATCAATATCAATAATACATTTAATAATGGAGGCCATACAAGGGAGGTTTGTAGGGGCCTGAAGGGACCCTCCCATAGTTGAGTCTGAGCAAGATTCCCAGTGATGGCGGCCCATCTGGCTGCTTAGCAGTGGTAGGTATCACCATCCCCTGTGTACCCGTATTGAAAAGGTCTAAGAAGTGCAACCCCCCTCTCACTCACTTCCCCATTTAATTCTAACTTTTCACACAGCCTTCATTCCTCTTGGAGACAGTAAGTGTTCAGTGGAGAGGTCCCAACACAAAGCCTGTGGGACCCTCTGTTCCCGCCCAAAGTTCAAAAGGAAGGGTGGAGATAAGACTCCCTGAGCCTGTCACAGAAGCCACCTTGGTAGGGACCCCAGTGGCACAATATGTTTTTTTATGTGATGTGGGTCAGAGGTAGCAGAGAATATGGCTAAGTAGCTGTTTTCTATCCAGAACTCTTAGGATGGCCGGGGTCAACTGCACCAGAGCTCAGACTTCCCTACAAGAGAACACCTGGAAATCTATGGCAGGCAGCATGAGCATCTGTCCTGCTGGTGATGACATTGCTCCTGAGATGGAAGCAGCTTGGACATGGTGGTGATGACGGACATGGCCATGGTGTTGGGGGTGCAGGTGGAGGAATTGCTTGTCACTTTTGGCTGCTCTATCTCTGTTATGTTATCTTAGAAAGCTTCATTGTGACACCTGAGCACACATAGGAAAGAAGCCACCGCATCACACTCCCCTGTGGACTTGAGCATTTATGACATGGGGCATGTAGCCCTGTGACCACCAGACAAGAGCTTGACAGGGACAGCTCTACCACTGCAGCCACTTCTGATGTGGCTGCTGCTCAAGAGTGTGCAAAAGGGTGCCCCTTTGAGGTGGGTCAATGTTGGGGTGGACTGCCCCTGCCTCCTTGGTAGCAGCCACCATTGCTGTCTTGGTGCTGGTCGCTCTCAGAGCACTCTCAGTGGATAGAGGATGTAATTTACCCCTTCAAAGTGAGACTCTCCCTCACTAATTTTAACAGGATTATTCTCTGTAAATGTAGAGAAAAACTAAGGTTCTAAGTTCTCTTTGGGCCATGAGGAATTGATACAGAAGAGCTCTACATTTCTTTTTTCTGTTTCACCAACTTCCTGGGAAGTATGGTGTTTAACAGAGCCAGTGACTTCTTAAGAGTTGCTCAGCTCATGGGTTCCTCCAACTTTTTGTGGTCTCATTGTGGGGGCACCTTAAGGAGTGAGGTGGATCAGCACAGTCATGGGGATCAACTCCCTGCTGAGGGGGCACCTGACAAATGGCTCCTGAGGTTTTCATTTTAAATATAAATACATATTTATTGCAGAGAAAAGCAAACATTAATTATGATTGTGAAAGTCCTTAACTTCATTTACAATGCAATTGCTAGGAACTTACAGATATCATTGGAAGGAAAGCATTTCAACAGCAAATAGAAATTAGTTAATAACGGTAAAAGCAAAAGTCCC
>JAQZBX010011786.1:0-42144 GCA_029593785.1 Cabassous unicinctus | reverse complement strand
TTTTTTTTGGAGAAATAGGGGACCCAAAAGAAAGCCTCTTCTAGACCACCCTCTCCACTGAAAGGACCCTAAATAGGCTCATGGAAACTAATCAAGTACTTCCCACTTCCTGGCCTCCCAGGGGTGCTGAAGCTCTGATGCTTGTCAGTGCAGAACATAAATTTGGCTGACTCCACCCCCTCCAGAACCAAGCCTCAGTATCACCAGGCTGTTAGGTAATTCAGGCTTCTTCAGCAGATTCACCTCTTCCCTCAGCCTGGTGCCACTTCAAGCTGTCTTATTTGCTCCCCAAATCTGTGAGCAGGCCCAGGCAACCAAACCCACAGAAAGGAAACCGCTTTGCACCTTCTCTCAGAACCCTCACACTCTCAGAGAATGTTCCTTTCATTGGGTTGCCAGCAGGAGTTGGGGTGTATCCCCAGGCAGCTAGGTAAATCAGCTTTCCTCAGCAGATTCACCACTGTCCTCAACCTGGTGCCACTTCAAGCCAGCTATTTTGTTCCCCAAAGGTGCAAGGGGTTCCAGGCAGCCAAATCCACAGAAGGGAAACCTCTCTTGACCCTCTGCCAGAACTGTCCCACTCTCAGGGAACACTCCCTGTCACTGGGTTGCTGGCAGGAGTCACAGCTCATCCCAGCCTTTTTACCTGAGGGTGGGATTCAGCCATCTGTGTCGACTACCACAGCCAGGGGAAAAACTCACAATTCTTTCCTGAGCAATCCACCTCACTGTCCACCTCCCTCCAGATTGATATCCCCAAGGTTCTTGCTACATGGGCCCCCAGCACAGACCACTCAGGCAGAATCCTGTCCCCAATCAGCCATCCACTGAGAGTGAGTTGGTGAGTGCCCTCCTAAACCAATGTTATCTTGACCCTTCTGTACTCTAAGCCCTGGTTTTTGATCTGCTATGGACTTGCTGTGAGACTTTGCTAAAGTGCCTCCATTAACCCATCGGGAAGATGAAGCAAATGTTAGTGTTATTGTGCAATTATTATTCATCTAGTCTCTCAGCAACTCTAGAATGTTGGCATTTATATTAGCTTCCATCTTGCAAATGTGGAATGAGAGGCAGAAGATAGCTATCAAAATGTCCAAGAAAGAGGCAAGCTGGGATTTGGAGCTAGGCTTCTGGTTCCAGGGTTGTTTCTTCACAACTACCTTCTACTGTTCCCCAGGGACTGCAATCAGAGGATGTGGTGACCTCTAGGGGCTTCCATGCTCTGAGCTACTCTGGTTCCATACTCATCTTTGGAGACCTGTGATTTTGTGTGTGAGCCTGCACTGCCAGGTGCTCGTTGCCTTTTCATGCAGTTCTAAAACCCCATTCCTCTTTTGGGTCTCAAACTGTAAAACCAATCACCTAGCTGTCACTCTGAGGTTAAAGAAGATATCAGTCAAATTCAATTGATGGATTGTGATTTGGAGCCTGAAGACCTGTGCCTGTGGCCTCCGGGAAGTCACCTCCTTTGTCTCAGTTTCCATGACATTTAGCCTTGAATTAGAGCCTTTGCCTTTCCATATTGTAATTTGATTGTTTTATATTTGATTTACATATTTAATTATCAATTTGATATCTCCTTCAGGTGCTGATGGAAGCCTGGGTGTCTCCTAGTTACTCAAATGTGGCCTCTCTCTAAGGCACACAAATCTTTCTCAGCTTATAAATGCATTACCTTCCCCCCAGTGTAGGACATGATTACTGGGGATGCCACACTGGCACTGAGGGATTACGACCAAGCACTGGCTCATGATGCAACCAGAAAAAGACATGAATAAAAGGGGGGAAAGGTAAAGACAAATGATTTTATAGAGCTAAGAGACTTCAAAGTGAGTCAGGATGTCATAGGACATCATAGACTGCCAAAGTAGATACTATCCCAAATAGTAGGGCTCCTGAGGGTTCTGGAGACACCCAGGTTCTATGGCCATGGCAGATAGCTCCTGAGCTTGGTGCCTTGCTAGTGGGCCCTACTTGTTTTTTGTACTCCTGAGTGTGACAGAATTGGACTCAGATGTGACTTCTCTACACTGGTGGGCATCACAATACCAGAATTCTCAGGATAGGCGAATGAACAATGGACTAGAGTCAACTTATTGTTATTCTATTAATACTATAGAGTCATTGTTATTCTAGAAATGGAAGAACTTTTATTATTGATGTGGAGGCTGTGCCTCTGGAGGTTCTGAGAGGAGGGAGAGGGAAAAACAGGTATAATATGGTGGCATTTTTGGGACATTAGAATTATCCTGAATGATGTTGCAAGGACAGATACAGGCCATTATGTATCTTGTCATAACTTACAAAATTGTGTGGAAGAGAGTTTAAAGTATAATGCAAACTATAATTCACACTTAATGGCAATTCTCCAATATGTTTTCATCAATTGTAATAAATAGACCACACTAATGAAGGATGTTGTTAGTGTGGAAAAGTGTTTGGGGGGTAGGGACTGGGGCATATGGGAATCCCCTACATTTTTTATGTTACATGGATCTAATCTAAGTATATTTTTAACAAATTTTTATATAGTATTAAAAAAAGATTCCCAGACTCTTCCAGTGAGAGTTCCAATTGGGAGGTATGAGTCTGAGTCTGATGAATTTCCCCACATGATGCCACATAATGTCATATAGGGCACTGATCCCTACCTTGGAATATTCCTCAGGAAACTGGCCATGTTGGACTCATCTCTCAGGGCCATCTGAATGTGAGAGGGTCTGGAGTCAGTGCAGGGTGGAGTTAGGACCCAGAGGCTTTTGGGAGAATGTCCCTTCCAGAGCCCTGTGCTCTCAGCCTCATCCATAGAGGCCTCACTGCTCCCCTGTGAACTGGAGGGTTCAGGTCCACTTTCCAGATGATTAAGCAAATGCATTCCTTTCTGATTGCACAAATGTAAAGGCTCTGCCTGAGCTTGGCATGGACTCTGCATTAAGTGTGGTCTTGCCCGGAGAGTGAAGTTGGCTTTCTCCATGGCCAGGAAGTGTGGGAGAGGCTGAGCAGTCTCTTAAACCATGACTCCAGAGTCTCTCTCTCTGTCATCAAAAAGGGTTGAATGGATAGTCCCTTAGCCTCTGCTCCAGATTCCCCTCCTTTAGTACCCCAAACCTGAAAAGTTCGAAATCCTGAGAGTGCTGTACTGTCCCCTGGTGGGTCTTCTCAGTAGTGCACATGAGAAGGGATGATGGGAGCTGGTAATAGTGTTAGCTACCTCTTCTGATGGATCTGGGCTGCATGTCTTCCAGGAGAGAATGAATTTCTTATGAAAAAAGGAGAAAGGTGAGTCGCTGTGATTATCACTGCAAGGGTATGGTGCAGGTTGTGGTAGAAGTCAGATACCAAACTGGCCAGGACATTCTATTGCTCCATTTGCCTTCTGCTTTTATAAGAAAAGAGTTTAATTCAAAGAGATGAGGTAGACCTGTAACACTGGGGTGAGGTAGGAGGTGGTATCTGGAACATTTTCTGGACAATGAACTGTGTGACTCCTGTTCTGAGAACAGGTAGTTCTTTGATGAGAGTGCAAGCTATGAAGGCCCCATGTGAGCAAAGACTCCAACACTGCCAGCAGCCCCTGTCCTTTCCAGCTGACAAACACAGGTCTCCTCTCCATCTGATCCTTCCCTCTTATTACAGAAATATCAGGTCCTTTCACAGATCCAAGGACTGCAATCAAGCTGCACTTATGACCATCTTATTAGCAATTTTGGTCCTGATTTGGGCATTGTAGCAGCTCAGCAAGACTGACAGGTAAGGACAGGGCAGAAAGTGGGCAAGAGGAGGACACACCCACCCATTTACCAAGGTCCAAAGAGCCTTCAGCCAGGGCTCACCATCTGACCCATGGTTGGGAGACCCCTGGGATGCCAGGACTATTCCTTCAGATGAGACTCTGGGAGGAAACCCTGAGGTGAATTATCGGGTAGTCTCACAGCAGACATCTGCCATCTTGCTACCACCTGTCTTGTAATTTGGGACTCCATCCCTGTAAACCAGCAGCACACTCCAGGCCAAAAACCTCTCAGATGATTTCCTAACCCAGGGCATGCTAGTGCAGCTGCCTAGATGCTCAGTTTCATTTCTTCTAAGAGACAGCTCAGTGAATTAACAGTTTAGTGTCAGGGTCCCTGCTCCAATCCTGACCAGCTCTGTGACATGGTTGAGTACCCCATTTGGAGCCTTTTTTTCCCCTTGAATAAAATTGGTGATGTTGAGTGATCTCTCCAGTGGCTGGTTCCCAGGGCTCCTGTGGACTGAAGGAGCACATGGCAGGGGGCCCAGTGTCCTGAGGGCTGTGGGAGCATGAATGTTTTGATGGGGTCTTGCTGGAGGATTCAGGTTTGCCACACTTCCTTCCAGCCACCAGGGACCCATCACTGACCAAGAAGAAGTGGCTCTTCCCTCTCCTCACTCCCCACATACCTGGCCAATATCTCCAACCACGATCAGGAAACCCATATGGGCCTTGACCCTCTGTCCCCTGATGGCCAAGAGTAGGTGCCTACTTGCAGATTTTCCCTGAAGGACTATTCCCTGGTCCACCCTTCCCAGTGCCTGCATTCCCTTTTCCACAGCCAGAAATGGGGTGGAAGGTTCCCAATTTGAAAGACAGTTTCTTGAAGCCCCTGGACACCATTGCCAGCCTTAGGTTTCCTTTAGACACCAGGGCTCCTCCTAATCTTGCTGTCTTTCAGTTTGGTGTCTGTACCCTCCTTCATGTCTGGAGTAGCCAAGAGTTACCTAATCCTCCAGCTGTACCACCTCCTCTTTGGCCTGACCCTTGTCAGGGGCCACACTGTGCACCTGTAGAATCTCTGGCCTGGGGTGTTGTATAACAAGCAGATGGGTGACTTCTGCATCATCTGCATCAGCCTGGATGTGTTCAATGGCAACAATTCCAAGAGCATCCTTGTGAGCTGGGCAGTTGGCAATCCCTGAGGTCCCCTCACTGGGTCAGCCAGTGAATGAGGAATGATTGATATTTACCCTCCCTGACCTCCCAGCAAGCATGCTAATGGGTTGGGAAGAACACACATTCAGATCTGGAAGAGAAAAGTCTGTGGGTACAAAGGTGGTCAGGACTGAGGATGGTAGATGAAGATTTCAGGTTTCCATCTTAAGGTCAGGCAGCCTGGGATGACCACACTGGGGCAACCCCTGGTTGGAAGGAATGGGGGAAGAGCCTGAATGTCCCAAGCACAGAATGTGCCTGGACCATCTGAGGAGCAGTAAGGAGGACACAGGTAAATGTGAAAAGTTCTGGGAGCATTAGTGAGTTCAGAGAGGAGATAGGGCTTGGGTCCCATTAGACCTTGTGTGGAGCAGACCAGGAAAGCCACATAGGGGTTGCAGCTGACATCTTGGCACAGAGAGAATGGGCTGCTCAAGGCTGGTGTTGGTCAGGGGACCTGATCCTGGATAGATCTACAGATCACACCACCCCATCCTTCACCCACACACATGCTGGCTGATGTGACATATTACACACAAGCCCACCACTGCAATTTTCTGGCCACCTGTAGCTGGGGGGTGGTAAATAAACTTGACTTGTATGACCCTTCATCTGAGCCCTCGCTGTGCCCAGTCACTCAAGGTGAGGTAGGTGAGGTCTGTTGCTTCTCCAGTACAGGCCCACCACATAGCAGGCCCATGGACATCTCACTTCTCCTCATCTCTGACATCCAGGCTTGGACAAGATGTCTGTTCTTGGAGTGTATTCATACTGTCAATCTTCTAAGAACTTGTCCCAGACAATGAGATGTCTGAGGTGTAGTGGGAGGAGGTGACAGAGACCAGTCCAGGCTGTCCATATCCATCTCAAACCCTCTACTTTATGTTGGCCTTGTTTCCTTGAGGTCCTTGAAAGTCATAGGAGCTGTACAAGCCACAGAACCAAAGGAGAGGGCTCAGTCCTCAGGGAAAGAAGCTGTGAAACAGAGGGGCAGATTTTATAGTAGATGGGGGCTTGAAGGATTGGAGAAGACTCCTCTCATTCCATGGAGGTCTCTTAAGGGAGTCCCTTATCCATCCAGCCCTGCCTGGAAGCTTGGAGGACTGTTCTCAGTGCTGATACATCTCCAAAGGCATTCTGCCTGCTGCTGTTGAGGGAGCCAGCTCCAGGGCCTAAGTCCTGATGGCCTGTCCTCTGACACTCCCCAGCTAACCTGCCAAGATAGGACTTTGACTATGATTCTCAAGGCCATGAAGAACAGCAAACTGAAGGAGGATGATCCAGAGTACTAAAAGCTGGTGCAATTGATTTCAGAGGATTGAACTAAGTCAGGTAGTTCATGGGAGAAGGCAGCTGGGAGGGGGAGGCCCCAGCACCACAACCCAGCCCTGAGGAATGAGGCCATCTGCCACAGAAAAACTGCCCAAAGAGTGGTGGTCAGCATTTTTCACACATCCCCACCTGTTCCAAGGAAGCCCTTAATTCCCACAGCAACTTTACCTTTTGGGTTCCATCTTCCAATTTTGTACCTTCCTGGATGTGACCCAGGAAATGAGGAACATAGTTGAAAACTGTTATCCTTGAGCCAAGGAAAAGACCTTCTCTTCTTGGCCATAGGCCATGATGTCAAGTACACAGGCTCCCCTTGCAGTGTGTCCTCTGGCCAGGAATTGATGTCTTGTGCATCCATAACTATCATGGCTGCTGTGGGCATAAAAAAAAAATAGCATGTATGATGCTAAAAACAAAACAAAACCACCTATATCCCTCTGGGGAACCAAATCATAAGTCACAGCATACATGAATCCAGGCAGCCTGGAGTCTGATCAATGGAGCAGTTACTTATGACCTCTGTGCCTGTTTCTCATCACAAATGGGTGAGGAAAAGAGTCAATATGAAAGCACATAGTATGTCCCTGTGCCTAAAGGGTAATTTTATTTCCTTTCTGGTGATCTGATCATGCTCTCTTAAGCATTAATCTTGACACCCTGGAAGTTGATTTTTAAATACTTTTCTTCCATGACCATCATGGTGAGATAACCATGTCCTACATAGATAGCCTGATGCCTAGAAGGGATAAGGATCTATAAAAGAGGCATGCATTCAAGGCAGGAGTAGGAATTCCAGTTTAGTCTTGCTTTAGAGTAGGTTCTCGCCCCGAGGAGACAGGTGAAAAATAGGAGTGAGGTACTGGAAGTTATGGAGGCTTCTCTGGCTCCCTGCTCAATAGAAATAGCTTTGGCTTCCTATTTCCTGGACATCAGTAACCTTGTACTGAGAAGTGCAGGACTCAGGGAATATGTCTGCATTCTATAAGGCAGACATATTCCATCTCGAATATCACCATCAGTGAAGACATTGGGGTGTGGGGAGTGTGGTCACCAGACTGGAAGGCCCTCTGATAGCTCTGAGTTGAAGTTGCCAGTGTTAGAGCATGGTCACTTTTTAAAAAATATAATTTTGTTTTAAAAAGATACATAGGTTACATAAAATGCTGCATAAAAATTATAAGGGATTACAATATGCCCCACTTTCCACACCTCCCACTTTTCCCCACATTAACAACTTCTTTCATTAGTGTGGTACATTCATGCAATTGATGAACACATTTTGGAGCATTGCCACTAATTATGGATTATACTTTACATTGTAGCTTACACTGTGCCCCACTCATTTGTGTAGGTTATGGCAGGATACATAATGACCTGTATCTGTCATTGCAATGTCATTCGGAACAATTCCAAGCCCTGAAAATGCCCCCATATTACATCTCTTTTTCCCTCTCCCTGAATTCAGCACCTCCAGTGGCCACTGTCTCCATATTAATGATATAATTTCTTCCATTTCTAGAATCACAATAAGTCTATAACGGAATACTAGACAGTCCACTCTAGTCCATATTTTATTCCCCAATCCTGAGGATTCTGGGTTGGTGATGCCCACTACAACTCTAATTGAAAGGAGGTTTCAATCCCATATGGCTGATGAATGGGACTCTCTTGCTTGCAGTTGTAGACACTCTCAGTTCCTTGGTGTGGTGGTTGCCCATCTTCACCTCTCTGTTAGTTGTCCTGGGTGAGTCCAATGAACTAGAGAGTAGGTGTTGCAACTCTGCTGAGGCTCAGAGCCTGGCTGGCATATGGACAACCCAGAGATTCATGTCTCTTGGACATCCACCTACCAACTCCAGCACCAACTATTGGTTCAAATAAAAGGGACAAAAGAGCCATGTGTAGGGAAACCAAAAACAGGTCCAACTTTGTCACACTGGGAAGCATAAATTCCAAAGAATTAACCCCTCCCAGATCACCAAATTCCTGAGCTGTCAGCCCTGCCTATAGTGTCTGGATGTCTCCTGAACCCTCAGTATCCCCATTACTTGAGGCAATATGTACTGTGGTTGTCAGTGGGATCCTGGTGAGAAGTGAATAAGCATAACCTCTGGGATGACCTCCTGACTCAGTTTGAAGTCTCTTAGCCATACAAACTCATTTGTCTTTATGCTTTCCCCTTTTGGTCAAGGATTGTTTCCAGTTTCATTGCTAGTTGGTGCTTGGTAGTAACCTCTCAGTACCAGGGAGATGCATCCCTGGAGTCATGGCTCATGCTGGGGGGAAGGTAATGCATTTATGTTCTGAGTTTTGCCTAGATAGATGCCAGATTTGAGCAACAAGGAGGCACTCAGGAGGTAACTCTTAGGCAACCTATAATACTAGGCTAAGATTCAATTTCAAAAGAAAAGTTTCATAAGTACAATCATTAATATCAAGGGCCTGTCAGTGGTCCATCCTCTTTCACTAGTCACTACCCCTGTACACGAGGGATTCTTGATGTCCCATTAGAGAATGTTGCAGAATTCCCCAGGAAGGCAAATGGATATTCTTTTGGTTATTGTGTGGATATCCACCCACCATAACAATGCCTCATGAACACTTGAACTCATTCATAGGCCTTATAGGTAAGCCCCAGGTGAGCCTCCTTCCATGCATTCCCCACCACTGATACCCCATACCAATTATCCTCCTCTGCCACTGTTGTAATCTTTCTGTGATCCAAAGCTTCTTTAAAAATGAAGCTAACAAAATAACTGAATAAAATTAATAAAATGAAATGATAATGATAGTTTTTTAAATGATATATAAAATACAAAAAATTAAAAAGAATTTGAAATAGTAAAAGAAATAATTAAAAAATGGCATTATGACTTTCATCACTTTAAGATCTACTTTCTTGTATTTACAGTGACATTTTCTTCCATGTATTCCCCAGTGTCTTATTTTTTTACATTTTATCTTCAAAGAAGCTTTAGGTTACAGAAAAGTTATGTAGAGAATACCGGGGTTTCCCATATACCCAACATCCTCCCCCTATTCCCCTTTCCCCTATTAATAACATTTTACATGTGGATGGTACATTTGTTACAACTGATGTACAAATATGGATGCATTGCTACTAACCATGGTCAATGATTTAGATTATGATTTACATTTTGGAACATAAACCTTTATAAATTTTGATGAAATTTAACATGGTCTGTATCCATCACTGCAAGATCATGTAGAATAATTCCAATGCCTCCAAATGCCCCATGTTCCATCTATTCTATTCCTCCCACCTCCTCCCCTCAGGACCCATGGCAACCATCAAGCTTCACTCCTTGAAGAACAAGATTCATAGTTACAATAGCATTGAGGGCTTGACATGCAGACCTTTCCTCCCCTTTTAGGCACTGCGTATGCACTCAAGGGACTCCCACACCTCTATTTGAGAATGTAGCAGGACTCCCCAGGATAGGATTCCAACACCTTCCTCTTCATTTTGTGGGCCTCCACCCACTGATACAATGCACTATGACAGTATGAACACTCACATACTCCCTAGAAGCCTGCCCCACACATCCAACATCCTAAACCAGTAAACCTCCCTTGCCATATTAACCAAAATAAAACATTCCAAAGATTGTAATTTCAACCATATACCCACAAATCCCCAGAGTTCATCTGTTTCCTTTCCCAACCCTCTCCCCAGATCAATGGAGAATGTAACCCCCATGGAATTTTGACCACCTCCCTCCTAGTACACCTCCAAGCCCCAGTGACCACAATGACCCAAATATCACTTCTAGTTACCTAGTAAATGGAGCCCCCTTGATATCATGGAGGCTGTCGCAGTTTGGTATTTATGGATTCCAAAAAGAGATATTAATTATGTTTGTAAACTGGTCATTTCCTCTGGGCCTGAAATGCTTTGATTGTATTAAATTCATATGTTACATTTACTTGATTAAATTAAGACTAGGGCTTTGATTCAGCCACATCTTTAGGGCATTGGGGTTATGCCTTCTTGGTGGGCAGACAGTCACACACAAAAGAAACTGACACAGGAAGAGGGACAAATCATTAGACACAGCAGAGGCCCTTGGAAGAGCTATGAACGTGAGAGTATATAGCTGACCTTGTGAAGAGACTAGAGCAGCAGAGCCTGGAAAGAAATGAGCCCTGGGGAGAGAGAGATGAGCCTTATGCCAGCCTACAGCTGAGATCAGAAGCTGGGACCACTGAGCCATAAGAGGAAAGAGGAAGGCAGAACCCTCTCAGATATCACCCACCATCTTCTTTCAACATGTGACAACAGATTTTGGGTGAGGAAAAATCTCTTATGGTACCTTGAGTTGGAAACCATAGGGCCTTGTGACTATAATCTCCTACCCTAAATAAATTCCCTTTATAAAAGCCAGCAGATTTCTGCTACTTTTCATCAGCACCTCTTTTGGCTAATACAGAGGCCATTCCTGCCCTGCCCCAACCTGGTTTCAGTCGTACCCACCCTGTCCTGGTGATGAATCTGCTGTGCTATCTTTGGCTTCATTTCCAGGATGGAACCCTTGGAGGTCCCCTCATTTCAGGGTTGAGAATGAGGTCAATGAAGCCATCCTCCCCTCACCCAGTTGACCCTACAGCCTGACCTGGGGCCTTGTACATGTTGCCTGTCTCAATTGTCAGAAATGCTGCTGCCACCAGCTATGAGCTCCAATTGGAGGTGTGAATCCCATTTCAAACTCTTTCTGGGTGTGTGCTTTGTGTGAGCTGCCTGGCCTCCCACAGCCTGGTGGCTCATCTGTAAACTGTAGGTGAGAACTATATCAATGAAGACTCAATGCAACATCCTCTTATTGTGGTGCTCTCTGACACACCTTCTTCAACTCAGAGCAATGGGAAAGCTCACTGACATTCTGGTCCTCCTTTGAACTGTCCCTTCTCCATGATGAATGCCCCTCAGTTTGTCATCACTCCACTTTCAGATGAAAGTGACATAGGCCTTAGAGGGCAGCAACTTGCTCTTGGCTGCATGGGATATTGGAGGAGTCACATGTTCCACCCTCTCAGTGTCAGGCCCTGCCCAAGCTGGTCACCTCACCATCAACCACCACTGATCAGGTTTCAGTTAACCTGCCTTTCACAGTGGTTAGCTACGAACACTTCCAGAATAGCCACAGAGGGAGAGGTAAGTGGTGTCTCTGGAAGTCTGGTTTAACAGATCTTCCTGCCTCAACCTTTGGAGTCTTTGCTCCATATCTCTTCCAAAGGCCATGCCAAATGCTGCTCCTACCTGAAACAACCCCTCAGGAAGTTCCTCCTATAGAGAATGTCTCCTGTCCACCCAGGAAGGGGGCTCCTGATATATCAGCTCTGACTGGACATGTAGGATACAGGCTGCCAGCAGCGCAGGACATCAACATTTTCTTCCTGTTTTCCTGTTTTATGTGAGCCACCATGATTCATAAATTTCCCAATAATTCTCATAACCATCTGGACATATGTCACTGCAGACAAGGCCCCAGGATGAGAATCTACCCCATGAAAAGGAGGCCTGCTAAATCTTCAGGTTCAACATCTCCTACTGGAAAAGCATAATTGCTGCTACCACATATGATTACCAAGGCCTACTCCCCACCACTGGTCCCCAGATGTGCAAGGCCAAAGAAATCCTTCTTCCTCTTTGTCCAGACATGATCCAACTGGATTTTTTCAAAGACACTTTCACTGTGAAACCAGTAGCTCCACAGCCTTACCTGACCACATTTCTTGCCACCAATTTACCTCGATCAGGATGTCCCTGCTCATTGAGGTTTTCTCCATAGTTTGGAATTCACAGGTGCTGTCCTCTTGGAGCAAAGAAGGAACAGAAAAGTTGGAGAATGGTAATGAGTTGTGAGAGAACAAATCTGTGATTTTGACCCAAAGGATCCTAACTGCCTGGATGAATGGTTATTAATCTAGGTGACTGAACACTCCAGGGTCAAAGGGTACTGAATGGTGAGCTCTCAGGTGAAACAACTCTCAGGTGACACCCCATGCCATGGCACCTGAGCAGCTTGATTCTACCAATTTTGATTTCAAATGGACAAAGTGTTATTAGGCCTTGCAGCAAATCCTTGGAAAGCTCCCATGTGGCTCATCTCTGTACCTCACAGATAAGGCAACTCACCTGTTATCAGGAAGAACTGCTGCCCTCAGGTTACATGGAGACTGACAGCAGCACCCCAAAGTGGGTCCTGGCCCTAGGAAATGCTTTCTTCCAGCAGGACTGAAGCCACTGAGGCATAATGCCCAACCTTGGATAGGCCTTTGATCTGCCTAGAGCTACTTTTGTGAGAGGCCAGCCCACCTGGAAACTTCCTCACAGCTTTTCTTCAGGTAGTGCTCCCTGCTCCTGCAAATTGGCAAATGCCAGGTGATTCCAGGTGGGAGAAAGACCCATGAAGGGCTGAATACCTGAATAGAAATCTCAGAAAAGAGCAAACCGAAATGGCTGGTTGGTGGGGCTCCACCTCTCTTGGGACAATTGCAATTCAAAGTGCCAAAGCTGTGTCATTTTACCCAATACCAGATTGGACAGAATGAATGAGAATGTTAACTGCAGGGCCTGGGGGATGCAGGCAACTGAATTGCTTCAGTCTTTGGAAGTTCTGTGTTTCAAGTGGTTTAAATTCTACATGCATATGTGTCACCCAGCCATCACATTCCTGCAAGTCCATCCTGTAAGGCAGGGAGGGGGAAAAGGTCATTAGGACACATGTAAGGCATTCCCTGCAGCACTGCAGAAATGGGCCCAGAAAGGAATCCCTTCAAGATCTGAGAGCAGGGAGAGACTGAACCACTACTATATGGAGCCTCCCTTCTGGGTTATTTTTGAGCCAAACAAGGCCACTATTCCTGGCCTGGAAATTTCAAGGGCATGTGGTATATGAGTGTACATTTTGCACACTCTTATATCATAAAGTGAACCCCTTTGTGTCGTAAAATAATCCCCTTCCTTTAAGAGTGATAAGCACCCTTGAGACATGAAGATCTGTATGGCTTAGAGAAGAAGTTAAAGAGAGTTCAGATAATTGCTCAAGGGGACACCTGGGTTCAGAGACTGACAATATAAAATAACAAAATGCAAAGGTAATCTTGGCTTCAGTGACAATTAAACAATATTGGCATCTCCTTTTGGATACTGCCACAAATGTGTAAGAAGGGACTTTCCATATGGCCAAGAACAGGGATGGAAGTTCAGAAGAGTTTGTGAGTGGGACTGCCAGTCACAAAGATGGCAAAGCCATGGGAGGGCTAAAGAGGAAGGTGCCAGTTAGGATCCAAGCTCATTGACCTTTCCCAGGTGTCTCAGGACCTGTTGTGGAGACACCACCCCAAGTTCTCTCACCTGAATGCAGTGCTGATAAGGACTCCTGAGCTGCTCCTCACTGATCTCCTGTGTGGAGCTCTGTAAACACATTGCCCTGCAGCCAGGCAGGAAGTGTCAGGAGTCTTCCTGGCAATTGCTGCAGTGTGAGCATCCCTTACTACAACTGTGATCCAGATAAGGCACAGAAGAGTGTCTAAACACACCTCCAGCTGACTTTGAATGGGTCACAGGTCTAACATTTATAATGACTGTTGCCTCACCCACCACTGCTTGCCTTTCCACTGGCAACCCATGACAGGTGATGTGAACATGAAGGGCCTATCATGTGTCCAAACCCTGGTGACCTGCTCCTGCCCAAAATGGCCCTTCTACTCATGCCTCTCAGACACTGAAAGGTGGGGGTATTTGGGACTGCCCAGGTAGGATGAAAGTTATGGCATGACCTGAATGGATGATGCTTAGCCATATTGTTACCTTTGGGAACCTCCTGGCCAAAAAACAGTAGCTTCTTGGTTGAGGACAGAGGCAACATCTACATCAATGGAAAATAGACTTATTTTCAGTATTCCTGACCTAGGAATGCAGCGTGAGAACATCTTGCTTTCTGGAGCATCTCTCAGTAAGTGAGCTGGGTAGGGAGTTGTCTGTGAAATCTTGGTGCCTGGTTACCAAAGTTCCAAGTTATGTTGTGCTCTTTCTCCAAGGGAGTGAGGTCACCTCCCAAGAAATGAGGTCACCACTCTTACCTGACAACCCTCAATGGATATGTCATAAAATAACTCCATAAAATCCCCTGAGGACTGTTGGCTTCTCATCCTCCTCTTAAACTGGACATAATTTCTCCAACAGATTTCTCTCAGCAATAATTTCTCCAACAGATTGCTGAAAAGTGCTGGTTGCAAACCAGACCCCTGGCATGAAGAGATACAACTGAATTCAAACCTGGTTACTACTTTTTATCAGTTTTGTGACCCTGGTCTTGTCATTTTACCTCTCAGTACCTCTCCACTCTCCCCACCTACACATGGGAAACATTCTAGCTTCTAATACCTGTGTCATCAAGAGTATGTATGTATGATAATAATTGTAAAGGTCATGTGCTGCTATCTCAATAAGTAAAAGAAACTCAGAGGTGTAATAATTATAAGAAGGAGTATTTTTCATAACATGGAATATCACTCAAAACAGGGCTGGGTGCTGGCATTGTGATTAATTCATTCCCATGTCTTTCATTCCCATGACCCCTGTTGTTTTTCTATTCAGGTTTTCAAATTCTTCTTTTTATTTGCTCAGTGTCTTCTTGATATCTTTTGTCTTTACAGTCATATTGTCATTCAACTCATTAATTTGATTTTGGAAATTTGTATGAATTTTGATTAGTTCTCTCAAATCCTATGTCTCACCTGGGCCCTGATATATTCCTTTGCTTGGGCCAATTCTTCCATTTTCTTGATATGGTTCATAATTTTCATTTGATGTAAAGGCATCTGGTTATGATGAGGAGTTTATTCTGATGCTCAATTTCTCTCTATCATAGGGTTTTAATGTTAAGATGTTGTGTGTTACTGCTGTTCTTTGATTTTTCGTTCAATCTGTTCTACTTCTTTAGGACAGTCACTGTTAGTTGCTCAAATCTGGGCCCTGAACGCAGTAATGGGTTGAAGACCCTCTTCAAAGGGCCTTTGGGAGAGAGGCTGTAAAGGCTAAGAAAATTCTCCCTTATTTATATTTTTTTTACATTTTTTAAATTTATTGAAGTATATCACTCATACATGAACATACATAAACAATAAGTGTATAATAATAGTGGAGAACTTACAAAACAAAACAAACATACATAATGTCAGAGGGGGCTTTCATACCTCACCCTAACACCAATACCTTGCATTGTTGTTAAATATTTTTAACCAATGATTAAAGAGCATCCTCAAAATATTACTACTAACCAAAGTATTTTCCCCCAAACCACCCTATTATTATTTTTTATATCATTTATACATGAACATACATAAAAAATAAGTGTATAGTAAAAGTTGTGAACTTACAAAGCAAACATTCATAACATCATACAGGGTCCCATACATCAATCCTCCCCCAACACCTTGCATTATTGTGAGACATTTGTTACAAATTATGAAAGCATATTGTCAAAATCTTACTACTAATTATAGTCCTTATCTTATATTTGGTGTATTTTCCCCTCAACCCACCCTATTGTTATTTTTTAAATATATTTTTATGACAGAAGTTGTAAACTTACAAAACAATCAGGCATGTGTGCAGAATTCCCAAACAACACCCCTCTATCAACACAACACACCCTGGTGGAATATTTGTTACAGATTATGTGATATATCATCCAATTATTGCCAAGTCTATGCTGCACATTTGGCATACATTTTCCATACTCCCCCATTATCAATATAGATAATTGTACACAATTAGTATATAGTATATAGTATATTGTACACCATATAGTACATCTCTGGCATACATGTTAGAATGTTACATTATTACTGTTAACCACACTCCATGGGTCAGTACAGTTGTATTTTTCCCTTGCTTCTCCACATTCCCACAACCCTGCATTAATGATGTACATATGCTCTAGTTCACAAAGGACACTTTTGCATCTGTACCATCAACCACTATTCTCATCCACCTCTGGGTTTACTGTGCTATTCAGTCCCTAGATTATTCTCTAGCTTTATGTCAATTGGCAGTTACATTCCTAGACTACCGTTTTCAGCCACATCCCCATTTATAAACCAGCTGTTACTCACTATAATGTTTTACCATCAACTCTGTACATTTCCAAACTTTTACAGTAAAGCTAATTAAAACTTCTACATACCTTAAATATCAGTAGTCCATCTCAGTCCTCTTATCTGTTTAAGAATCCACCACCAGATTGTGAAGATATTTTCCTACATTTTCTTCTAGAAGCTTTATGGTTCTTGCTTTCATATTTAGGTATTTGATGCATATTGAGTTAATTTTTGTATAGGGTGTGAGATAGAGGTCCTCTTTCCTTCTTTTGCCATGGATATCAATTTTTCTCATTTGTTGTACGGACTGTTCTGCCTGAGCTGTGTGGGTTTGACAGGCTAGTTAAAAATCACTTGACCATAAATGTGAGGGTATGTTTTTTAACCATAATTTGGTTCCATTGGTCTATGTGTCTGTCTTTATGCCAGTGCCATGCTATTTTTATCACTGTAGCTAGGTAATAAGACTTTAAG
Organism: Cabassous unicinctus; assembly: GCA_029593785.1. Taxonomy (NCBI): domain Eukaryota; kingdom Metazoa; phylum Chordata; class Mammalia; order Cingulata; family Chlamyphoridae; genus Cabassous; species Cabassous unicinctus. The sequence continues at coordinate 25,259 of JAQZBX010011786.1, read as the reverse complement.
TCTGGAAATGAGATTCTTCCAACTTTGATTTTCCTTTTTAAGGTGCCTCTGGCTATTCAGGACCCCTTACCCTTCCAAATAAATTTTACAATCATGTTTTCCATTTGTTTAAAAAATGCTGGTGGAATTTTTATCGGGATTGCATTGAATCTGTATATCAATTTGAGTAGGATTGATGTCTTAATGATATTTAGTCTTTCAATCCATGAGCATGGAATGTTCTTCCAATTATTTAGGTGTTTTTAAAATTTCTTTTATCAATGAGTTGTAGTTTTCTGAATACAAGTGCTTTAAATCATTGGTTAAGTTATTCCTGAATATTTGGGCTTTATCTGTGATATTTAATTTTTCACCACTTTTTGGACACTTTTAATTATTTTTATTGATATAATCTTCATTTCTAGACTCTCTTCCAGGCTTCTCTCTCCTGTCTTTACTTTTCAGGCTGTATCATATCCTTTAGTATTTCCTGCAAAGCAGGTCTCTTGGTTACAAACTCTCTTAGTTTCTGTTTATCTGTGAGTATTCTAAACTTGCCTTCATTTTTGAAAGACAATCATGCTGTATATAAGATTCTTGGCTGGAAGTTTTTCTCTTTTAGTATCTTAAATATATCATTCTACTGTCTTCTTGCCTCCATGGTTTCTGCTGAGAATTCACTTAATCTTATTGGGTATCTCTTATAAATTATGCATTGCTTTTCTCTTGCTGCTTTCAGAATTCTCTTTGTCTTTGGCATTTGACATTCTGATTAGTATGTGTCTTGGAGTTGGTCTACTAGAGCTTTTTCAAATGGGAGTACATTGTGCTTCTTCGACATGGATATCTATGTCCTTCAATAGGATTGGGGGATTTTCTACCGTTATTTCCTCAAATATTCCTTTTGCCCCCTTTCCCTTCTCTTCTCTTTCTGGGACACCCATTACATGCATGTTTGCACATCTCTTGCTGTCCTTTAGTTTCCTGAAACCTTGTTCAAGTTTTTCTAATATTTTCTTCATCTGTTCTTTTGTATGTTCACATTCAGAGGCCATTTCTTCAAGCTCACCATCTTCTTCTGCCTCCTCAAATCTGCTATTATATGATTCCAGTGTATTTTTATTTTCATTTATTGCACCTTTCATTCCCATAAGATCTGCTATTTTTCTATATATACTTTCAAATTCTTTGTGCTCATACAATGTCTTTTTAATATCCTTAATTTCTTTAGCTATCTCCCTGAATTTATTAAGATTTGTTTGAACATCTATGATTCATTGTCTCAACTCCTTTATGTCATCTGGAGGCTTATCTTGTTCCTTTAACTGGGCCATATCTTCCTGTTCCTTGGTATGGGTTGTAATTTTTTATTGGTGTCTTGGCATCTGGGTTACTAGAGTATTTATTCTGGGTGGAGTTTTTTCTCTTCAGTTTAGGGCTTCCTGCCCTTCTCCTTTGCTTGTTATGTAGTAAGAGCCAAGGATGCAATTGGTGCTATAAGCTGTGGAGGCTCAAGCTACTCTCATTTCCCCAAGGATCAATGAAGTTTCTCCCAACTTTCTCCTTTGACAGGGGTAGGGACAGAGCCACAGCTGTGTTGAATAAACCAACTCATGTAGGCCTAGACTGTAGTTGCCCAGAAAGACTGATGAAGCTTCACTCCCGTTTTTCCCCTGCCTGGGGCTGGGATGGATCTGGAGGTGTGGGCAGCAATCTATACAGTGCAGGTCAAAGATCACTGAGAGCTGTCTAGAGCACTTGTTTAGGGGCTTCAGGAAATCAGAAGTGCATCCTACAACATCCTTGAAAGAATTGAAGGAGGAGACTACCCATCTGCAGAGAAGATTCATAAGTAGAGCACTCTATGCCATGAAGGCCTGTGTCCATCCTCCACAGAAGGCACAAGCCACCTCAGGAGCTGTTCCATGGCTGGAATTGAAAGCTCCACTTCTCAAAATGGGGGAGGAAGAGATGGCTGGACACCAACTACAGCTACAGATTAGTAAATTGGGTGGGCTAAAGTATAATCCTAAGAACAGCTAAAGTTTGAACCTGTCCAAGTCAGAAAGAGGCAGGTGACCACCATCTTAACTCTGCACTTGACATGAGAGGAAGTGGGGCTGACTGAAAATCAACCAGTGCTGGTAAGGACCAGCTTTTTTTCCATCTAATCAGATTGCCACTCTAGCCTAAGCCCCAGTCCCACCTCAGGCAGGGAGGAAGCTTGGGGGAGCTGTGCCAGCCTCTCTGGGAAATTACAGGCCATGCCAATGAGGCCAGTGCTCATCCTACTTTGGCAGTGCAGGCCACCCAAGGAGTTATTCTGTGGCAGGAATTCAAAGCTCCCTTTCCAAAAACAGAGGAGGAAGAGACAGTTTGCCATTGATTTCAGCTACTGATTAGGAAATTTGGCTGGATAAGTATAACCCTAAGAACAGCTAATGTTTGAGCCTGCCTAAGTCAGAAGGAGGCTAGTAGCCACAATTTTGACTCCAACCCCAGCATGAGGGGAAGCCAGGCTGGCTGAAAATCACAATGATGGTAGAGACCAGTTTCTTTCACCCAGATTGGCCTGCAGGCCTGGTCCAAACTTTTAACCCTGTAATCCAATCTAACACCAACACAAGCTTAGCTTTGGTTAATTTGACCTAAGGTCATTGACTTTTTAGGTTAATATCATCAGGCCTTGCCTTCTCAAGAAATTTTCTCCTGGAATTAATGTCCCCATTCACTTTCCTCCTAGCTTTAGAACTGCCTAAAAAGCAAGAGAGCATAAAAGGGCACTTGCTGGTGGATTTGGAATATCACACACTCTGTGTCTCCTGTTCAAAAACAGAAGTGATGGAGAAGCATTTCCCCTAATGTGAAGAGTAGTTTTGAAATTCCACAGAAGAGGTTCCAGGGCCCCAGAAGATTCCAGCCCAGAATATAGAAGACTATGAGTCATGACTACTCCTTTTCTTACCCCAAGTTGACTGGGTCAGCTCCCTTGGAACAGCTTTCATTCTCTTGACATTGTGTACCTACATAACAAAATTTCATTTACCAATGTAGTGATTCCATTTGGGGATTTGCACTTATTTATTTCTAAGATCATATGGTTACACCTTTCCCACTGTCTATACTTTGGCAGTAACAATCCTCAACTTGTGCAAGTTTTGTTTCTGTGTGTAGAATACACTGCCAAGTGTTAAAGTTTTTGGTTCCAAGAATACGTGCAATATAAGTTAATTCACATATTTCTATTGTTCTTTAAATTACTGTACAAATGGTTTTTTCCAAAGTTAGGCATGATATTAGGAGGGGAAAAGAATTGAAACCCAGCTTTGTTTCACTTAAATGCATTTGCCCTGAATGTTACAGTGTGTTCTGCCAAATTCTCCATTGCCAAATACGCTCCTTTCCCTTTTTTCCTACTGATCTGTATGTGGTTTTTAGGAAAATTGTCATAAAAAGTTGAAAGGAACTTTTTATGAGTTCTGACTTTCTTTTTAAATTGGACCTCATAATGCTCAATTCATGACTGTAGGGCATTCACCTTTGAGGTTTTCAGAACTGATTAAAATATTTGACCATTATATAGCACTAACAAATAAAATAAGATGACTCTTGAACAGGGAGGGGTGATTCTTCCCAACACTGGACCTTCCAGATGCTGCAATGACCATCAGAAGGGAAGAGGACAATTGGAGTGGAGGCTTAGCACTCAAGGTGATGCCTGGGAATCAGCTTGGCAGGATGTCACTGGGTCAGAGAGTTCCTAGGCAAAGAACTTATAACAACATGATTTTATATTTTCTATGGCTCGGAGATTTGGAAACAATTTTGCAGGGTTTGCAAAACAGATTGACTCTAAGTGGATAATGAACAGTTATTTGACTATTTTTAAACAAATTGGTCTTGTAAGGATTTAAGTTTGCATCAGGGTGAACTTTTTTGGAGGCTAATGTGCCCCAGGATGCTGTGAAGTACTGAACAACAAAGAGCAACATCACAGGGGCCATCTTTGGCTTATCTATGTACCAATTACACACTTCCATCATGACCCTCCCTCCTTATTTCTTCTCTCACAATCTCTTCTTTTAGAATCATGCATGAGGTACTTCTAAGCTCTCCACCCAAAACACAAACTAGGTTCTTGACATTGTTTAATTATCAACAAATTCAAATACAGAGGGATAGTATCATTTAAGTCTTGGAAACTCCATTATCATGAACATTTTCCTTCCACATAGTGGCCATGCTCTGAACACTTTAAAGAAGCAATTAGATGTCTTCTCTGTCTGGCTTATCTGAAAATCCCATACACCTAAAATATTGATATGTCTGCTGCCTATACTGCATCTAGTCACTGAAGAAGGATCCCTATGGGGAGGGTTTCTTGTCCCCATTCTGTTCTGTGGTCTCTCAGAAGAAGGAATTCAGGCCCAAATTTCAGCTGGGAGGGCTGGTTTCTGAGGTCAGAAAACTGGAGCCCCACCTGAGATATTCTACAGCTGAGCCCAAGGAGGTTGAATTTCCAAGGTAAGGAATCTGACAGCCTGATCCCAATCCATAAAGAGCCCTTGAAAACCAACTGTTCCAAAGGCTTTAAAAAAAATATTAGTTGAATCTGGCACCTAAAATTTCTATGCTTCATGCTTAACTCTGTTTTTCATTTCTGAATATAGATGAGAACCACCTGGAATTTTGCTGGATTTTATCAATTAGGTCATGCCTTAGAATTGTGTTGTGCAACACCATAGCCACTGGTAGCTATTGAACACTTGAAATGAACTTAATTCCACATGTGGAAATATTTATATTTTGACTATATTAAGGGTAAATATGTTACTGTATTAGTCAGCCAAAGGGGTGCTGATGCAAAGTACCAGAATTCTTTTGGCTTTTATAAAGGATATTTATTTGGGGTAGAATAAATACCCTTATAGCTTACAGCTACCAGGCCCTAAAGAGTCCAACTCTAGCTACCACAAGAGGTAATTACTCACCCAAAGTCATTTTCCATGTGTTGAGCAAGATTGTGGGTGAGGTCTGCAAGGGTTCAGCCTTCCTCTTTCTCTTAAGGCTCCATGGTCCCAGGTTCTTCTAATCTCAGCTGTAGGTTGAGATAAGTCTTGTCTCCTTCCTAGGGCTCATTTCTCTCTGGATTCACCTGCAGCTGTAGGTTATTAGGCTCATTCTTTTCCCGGGCCCTCTGCTGTGTCTATAGAACTGTCTCTTTTCCTCTGTGTTCTTCTCCTTTGTATTTACTTCCCAGGACTCCAGCATCAAAAACTCAAGCTCTCTCCTCTGTAGTGTCATTTTCTCTGTTAGTCCCATCCACCAATATCCTACTGATGTGGCTGAATAAAAATCCCATTTTTAATTTAATCAAGTAAAAGTGAAATCTCTGAATCTAATATCATCTAATACACCCAGAGGAACAGACCAGTTTACAAACATAATCCAATATCTATTTTTGGAATTCATAAACAATATCAAACTGTGACACTATACCCTCTGAATTCCAAAATGAATTTACAGCATTCAAAAAATTCTTAAATCAGTAACAATGTTAAGTACAAAATCAAATCATGATTGGTTTATGAAAACAGAGTTTGTGTTGGGGCAAAGCCTATCTGATTATAGACCTGTGAAACTTACAAAACAATTTATCTGCTTCCAATATACACAGGGACAGACAAAGGATAAACATTTGCATTATCATAAGGAGAAACTGAGAGGGAAACATAAGTTATGTGTACTTTTACAGTTCTGTAAACCTGCAGGGCATACTTCATTAGATTTCAAAGTCTGAGAGTCACTCTCAAAATGATTGTTTCTTCTCCATGGGGCCTCATGGAGACCCACCCTTTCCACAGGCTTGTCCAAAGGTCATTTTCTTGGTTCCACCCTTATCAAGCATGTGGGTGGTTACCAAGTTCCAGATCTCACTCTCCAAGAGTGTTGGTGTGATGGTGACACTTTACCCAATCTTCAGATTGGACTCTCAGACCCCCTAGTACAGTGAAGTGAAGGCAACATTCTCCATAACTTTTGGCATACTGGCCCAACACTCTCTGAGCAATGAGTTGGTAACCTAGCCTTCCCTAATCCATGAGGGAGTGCCCCACCTCTCTCAGACATATGGGGTATTGCTCTTAACCTCCCTAATCCTTGGGAAATGTGCTCCACCCTCTCTATTCCCTGAGAAACCAAAACTCTCCCTGAACAGTAGGTGGGAACATCCACCCTCTTCAACTGCTGGGGCAAACTCACTCTCTACACATGGGTGGTGTTCCTCTCTTGGCCTCAGGAGATGTCTTAATTCCAGATTGCAGCTTCTTTGGTTTTCCTCTTAAAGCCATTTTTCCCTCCATATTTCCCAATGATGTCCCTTTTAGTCCAAGATTACAATGGGTTTGTTCATACAGCTTTCTCAAAAAGCTTGTTGATTTAACATGTAAGAGGTAGGGTTCCAAGTCATCAGACAGTAAGACTTTCCACAAGTCTTTCCTGGATAACTGCATTTCCAATCCTGATTTACAAGTTCCATGTTTAGTCAATTCCTCATATGGGGCACTACCATCTGTGGGCTTATTTTCAGTAGTCTGGGATTTCCACAATCAGTTTCTGTTTTCTCTGTGCCCAATTTTGTTCTCAGCTTATCTGTCTCATGTAGCATTTTACTATAAGCTGCAAGAATAAGCCAGGCCACATTCACCTAGTCTACTTTGGAAAGTTCTTCAGCTAAATGTCCAGGCTCACCATTTTTAAATTCTGCCTTCCATAAAATATCAGGGGTTAGTCTTGTTAAGTTCTCTACAACTTTAAAACATGGAATACCTTTCCTCCAGTTTCCAATAATAGTTTCAGCATTTACTTCTAAGGTCTCCTAAAAAGTCTCTTTAGCATTCATATTCCTACCAACAGTCTCTTCAAAGCTCTCTAAGCTTATTCTATCAAATATCTATTTGATATTTTTCTATCAAGTATCTTACAATTAATTCTAAGGCCTTATCAAAAATAACTTTACATATTACTACCAACAGTCTCTTCAAAGCAATCTAGGCCTTTTCCATCCAGCATCTCACAATTTCTCCAAAAAATACCCCTTACCCATTTATAAAACTGTTCCAGCATTTTGGTAATTGCAAAAGCATGACCCGACTCTCTGCTAACAAATTCTGTATTAGTTACCAAAGGGGTGCCGATGCGAAGTACGGTAAGTCTGTTGGCTTTTATAAAACGTATTTATTTAGGGTAGAAGCTTACAGCTACCAGGCCCTAAAGAGTCCATGTCAAGGTAGCATAAGAGGTACTTTCTCACCCAAAGTTATTTGCCATGTTTTGAGTAGAATGGTGGGAGATATGAGTCCCCACCCACCAAGGGGGCAGGGACTCAACATCCTACTGACATGGGTGAATCAAAACCTCAATCTTAATTTAATCAAGTAAAAGTGAAACCTCTGAATATAATACAATCTAATACACCCAGAAGAACAGACCAGTTTATGAACATAATCCAATATCTCCTTTTGGAATTCATCAGTAATATCAAACCGCCACAGTTATTAAAATCATTTTTTACCTGTTTCCCATTGCTTTGTGTAAGGTATTTGCAAGGAACTTTACAGTTATACATGTGGATGCATGTAATAAACAGACTTCTAGTCTGGGTATTAATGGATCTTACACATTTAAGAGAAGAAAACCTTTTAATCTAATAACCACATTACTTATTATAAACTGAATGTCCAGTGTGACTATATTCTCCAAACATATATAAGATAATTTAACCTAGTCCAGAAAATGACAGATGTTTCCCCAGGAAAGAGCAGAATTAAAGAAGCTAAAATGAATGAGATACACGAAACTTTGCTGTAGACATTTATTCAGATAAATAATACTGAGCATGATTGCTGGATCCTATGGTCAGAATATATTTAAGTTTGCAAGAAACTACCAAACTGTCTTCCAAAGAGGATCACTCCACCAGCAATGACTTGGATTATTGACAATGAGCTGGAGAAAGGGAATCTGCCTTTGTGCCTGCACCACACCTCTGACTACCCTCTGGATTAATCCCTATTTACAGAAAGTGGGGATATTCCTGGATATGGATATTGAGAATGTTTCCTTTTGCAACATTAGCAATGGATCCCATATTTTTAAATTTACCAACATTTCAACTTCTGAGCTAAGCCATCCTTCCTTTTGTCCTTCAAGAGCAAATTATGGTGATAAAGTTTCCCTGAAAATGTGTTCTATTATGAGTCAATGTATCCCATTCTCCAGCACAACCCAAGATAGAACAATAAACCCAACATGGTGAAATACATGTATTGATAATTAATTTGTGCTCAAATTTATTGTCTTTTCTAACTGATAAACACATTGTACAAATAATAGAGAAATATGGAATATTCTATGATTTACAAATACAAAAATTAGTGTGATCAGAGTATGAATTGCCTTTTAAAATATTACATATTTTCATGGTTGAACCCTGGGTTTTAGGTTTACATTTCCCTACCTATAACTATGTCCAAATCTCCTGGATCAATTTCCAAATATGATTCCTTTTTTAAAGATCAACTTCATATGTAACAGAGGTTATGAATTAAATAAACCTTAGAATTTCACTAGTTGATTTCCATTATTTTCTAAATGATAGAAAAAAAATACATTTTATTCACGATAAAATATGTATCCTTTTGACCATAAAGAAATGTATAAATGTGTGTATAATATGCAGAATTGAGAGGAAAACTTTTCAGCATCATGGTATAGTTTAGCTATTATGTGCTTAAAGAGTTTGACAACACAACTTTAAGTGCTGGAAAAATTAAACATTTTGCCCCAAATATACTGGTGGTAACTCTGTTATGCTCAGTGGTCCCTTCATCCTTTGCTTTTCCCATTTGACATGCTCAGTACTGTGCTCACCTCTCTCTCCTGATACCTGCTCACTGCAGTGTAAAAGTTAGAGATGCTCTTATCCCATGTCATTTCCTCATACCAAAAATATATGGAAACCTCTGTTGGATTTTCATGTACTCTCTGCAGTTTAAAAGATTAAGAACATTCTTAAAGTAAATTTTAAAAATATACATTAAAAAGATGTAAGAATGTGTTTCATCAATGTGAAAAGACTTAAGAGTGACCCAGCCTCTAAGTCATAATTGAAATATGTTCTTTCCATAAAGATAGGGAATTCCCCAAACTTCAGATGTGCAGTAGTTCAGAAGGACATACTACAATTTCAAATGGAACCACAGTTTCTCTTTATTGGCATGCTACACATTTGATATTTACTTTCATTATTCTTATCTCAGTTTTGGAAATGCTTGAAAATGCTCAATGGCAATTTATCTAATACAATTTTTTATCTTTAAATCTGAGATAGGAATTCCTGAATAATCTCATGTAATCTTAATAGTTCCCCTTCAGGATGGCATCTCACAACTCAGGAATATTTCCATTGTTTTCTTCTTTGTTTGATGTTTGATCATAAAGTATATTATTGTTTTAGATGATTCCCAGAATTTTTGGGATTATGTAGGAAGAGTGAAATATCAGGAGAAATACATGAAAGGAAACAGACTGATCTCAAATTTATGTATTAAATTGTAATTATTCACTGACTACTTTTTGTCAGATACTCTTTATATTTTGTATCTAATATCAAGGCCTAAGTCCCAGCTGTCAGGTAGGTTTCTCTCAAGGGAATTTGAAGCATACATAAGTTTAAGTTAAAATAATAATGAGCTTCTTAGAAGTATCTGCAAATTGTTCTAGGATAAGATGGAGAAAAAATATATTTGCAACTAACAGAAAGTTCCTACAGGAAGGAACCATTGAGGCTTAGTGCACTTTTGCTAGGTCAGTCAGGATTCAATGTTTCCACTAAGATGGAAGGACTGAATATTTACCTATAAATAAAAGGTGCTATAATCTTAAATATTCCCCTAAACAGCACATAGTCAAGGGGTCCATAGGTATTATGAGACACACATGATTAGTGAAATGAACAGTGCAAGGGTCAGATGAATCCTGAAACTCTGGGTGTTTCAGAAAGTAGAACAGATGCTGGAAGCTTGGGTGGGTGCAGGGAAGCACATAGCCTTTTTGTAAACATTGACATGGGGCTACCTAGGGTGCTGCTGTGAGATGACCAGAGGAATGTTTCTTTATTATTTCATTAATAAGTGTCTATAAATGTCTGCAATCATCACTCATCCAGTAAAATGTGCTCAGATGATTATGGATATAGAATAATGGTCAAAATAATTTTAAAAAACAAACCACTCCCAATATCAAATGCTGGTGATGATAGGGAGCAATGGAAACTGTCATTCATTGCTGGTGGAGTGATCCTCTTTGGAAGACAGTTTGGTAGTTTCTTGCAAACTTAAATATATTCTGACCATAGGATCCAGCAATCATGCTCGGTATTATTTATCTGAATAAATTGAAAAGTTATGTGCACAGAGAAACCTGCACACCACTGTTTATAGCTCTATTCAAAATTCCTGAAAATTTTAAGGAACTCAGATGTTCTTCACTAGGTGAATGGATAAAAATATCATGTATAATATCCATACAATGAATATAATTCAGTGATACAAGAAATGAACTATGAAACCATGAAAAGATATGGATGAAACTTAAATGCATATTGCTAAGTGAAAGAAGCCAGTCTGAAAAGGCTGCCTATTGTGATTCCAAGAATACTACATTCTTGAAGCAAGTATATTTCACCATTATTCTTATGAATTATCAACATTTTCAAAACTATTGATAGATAAGCCAAAGAAAATTAAAGCTACTAAAAGTCTCATTAACCAGATATAAGCACTTTTTTTTAAATTAACTATTTTTTATATGATTGGTTAATTTTTTTCAACAGGAGAAGAAAGAATAAAGTTACAAGATTCTTTTAATATTTTCACAATGCTAAAACTAAAACTGAGCTCTGGGCTACATTTGTAAGTAAATCTAGAACATAAATGTGTTAAATAAGATTTTCTCTTAAAGATATGAGAATTTAAAATTTCCTTATATTTAACAAACTTCACAGAACAGATATTGCATGGAACAAACCCTTCCTTCCCCCATCCCTCCCCATCTCTACTATCAGGAGGTGAACATGGGCTGTGATCACAGTGTGCCCCCCAGCTCCCCAAGAGAGCCTTCTTCCCATCAACTGGAGCTGGTAAAGCAGGAATTGGGGTCATGTCACTGCGATTATATGTTCTGTATCTTACATTGCCCCCCTGAGCACCATGACTTTATGACCAAGAAGAAGCCATCATGAAAATGGTGATACTGGACTGGAAAGTGGGGCACTCCTGCCAGTGCATTTGGGAGGGCTGCTCTTGAATACCTGGTGTGGACACCACATGTCGCTCTTCGTAGTTCACTAATGTTGGCCTTATTTAGGATAAAGTCAGCAAGACACCTTAAACTGGGTGTCAGACTATAGCCAGCTCATTTCCTTTCTTTAGCCAGCCATCCTCGTACTGTAGTTTAGAGGTTGATGGTGGTTGAGATTGATTTCTTGCTGGTTACTAAGTTGACTAAACATTGTATAAAATTATAACATGAAGAATACTTTCTTGAGCATGGCTAGTAGATTTAAAACAACACATTACTGTCACTGCTGGAGTCAAACTTATAAAAAGCCCTAAGTGGAAAATGTTCCAGATGGAGACTCTGGGGTAATGAAGGAGGGGAAGCTGGTTTTAGGTTCTATGATGAACATGGCTTTGCCAGAAGCTCTGTTTAATGTTCAGCCTTTCACCTCTTCACTTATCCTTAGTCTCAATAGCCAGAGTACTTGATGGGCTTGTGTGCTTTGGCCACAAGAGACTACTGAGATTGGCTATGGGGCTGGGATGTTGTGGTGGTCTTGCTCTCCCACAGAGCTGGAAATCAGAGACGGGGTGGGAGGGAAGATTCTTACAATTTTTTTTACCTGACTTGCTATGAAAAACCTTTCTCATCACATGAGAAGAGAAACAAATAACCTCACTTTGAAAATTAGCTCCACTCAAGACAAGTCTGTCAATGAGACCCACCTTTTCTACACAGGATCAGTGGTCACAAGAAGTGACCAGGAGTGCACCCTGACTCTGCTGGCTCCAGTTTGTCATTTTCCAAGTGTAGGGATCTGGAATTTGATTAATAAGGTTAATTGAAGCACAACGACTGCAGCAGGGGTCGACACACTGGCCTCCACAGCTAGATTTCCACATTGGGAGTTTTTTAAAAAGGCGTTTCATAGCCCACAGGAATCAAAAGTGCTGGGGAACAACTGCAGAAGATGCTGCCACAGACTTTGCCTTTTCCAGCTGGAGCCTGCTCAGTCTCTCACAGGGGACAAGAGGATGATGCCATGGTCTTTCATTTTAATGTGTATTAATGAATTTGCACTATTTTGTAAAAATGGAAATGTGATCACCCTCAATAATGTCTTTGAGGATTATAAGCATAGCTTTAAGCATGTACCACATATAGTACCATGTGTACATTCAATGGATATGAACAATCTCTGAAATTAGTTATGTGTAATCTAATTAAAGTGATAATGTGTTTTTATTCACATTGAAGAAAATGTATGCTCTCAAAAGTAAAGATTATTTTACTGTTACTCTGAACTCTAGATAAAATATCATTACCAGATTTAAATCAAATTTTAAATAGGTTAAAATATGTGTCAGTGTGGACATGGAGGGATGTCAGAACCTCCCCAATAAGAACTGAACCATTGGTGGTAGCCTCTGGAGGTCAGAGGAGATCTAGGGCAGGAGAGGATAGTCCAAACTTATGCAATTTCTTTATATATTTCAAGTGCCTAGATATTGCAGTTATGATCTAGGAAGATAATAGGAACTAAGTAATTACTTAGACAACAAATGTTGTCTAAGGGCCAACTCCATGACAGGCATGCTGGTGGAAATTCATCATACTGGATGCTGACACTCTGAGCATGAAAAGCAGTAATTAGGTTTTCAGTTCAAAGGCTGCAAGAATGACATATTTCTTATCTTTTTCAACCAAATTGTAGATTTGGTTTTTCTGGGAGATGATAAAACGCAATTCTCTTAACTGCTTCTAATCTCAATGCTGCCATGTAACATGTCTGGGCTATCTCCCAACAGAGTTGGGAGGTCCCCAAGAATGGGGGCAATTTTTCTACCTCAACTCAAATCACAATGATGATATATGAGCTTTTTTTTTTTTTAAAGATTTATTTATTTATTTATCGCCCCCTTGCTGCTTGTGTTTTACTGTGTCCATTCGCTGTGTGTTTCTTCCGTATCTCCTTAAATCCCCCTTGCTGTGAGGTCCTGCTGCATCAGCCCACTGAGCCCCGCGGGCCAACCTGCTCTCAAAAGGATGCCCCGGGAAGCGAACCCGGGGCCTCCCGCATGGTAAACAGGGGCTCTATTCATTGAGCCACACCCAGTTCCCTATGAGCTTTTTCCTAAATATGATTTCAAGTATGTACTGTCATTGCCTTATTCCAGACATGGCAACAGTTGGAACACAAGAACTCTATGCATGTTATGGTTGTCACATGTCAAAACTAATGGTCATTCAAGTCTGTGCATTTCCCCTCTCAGTGGACACAGCTAAACTCCTGCAAGAAACAAGGCAGATGTCCTATCTGTCCAGCCTATATAGAGGGAGGTACTTGAAATGTGGGTGATCCTCTGCCTCAGCTACATCAATTCATTGCAGAAGGACCCACATGGGGAGTATTTATCATGTTCCTTCTGCCCTGTGGGTCTCTTAGGGCAATGATATCAGGCTGCAGTTAGCAGTTGGGCAAATTAATTTACAAGATGAAGGAAGAGGAGCTGCACCTGAATGTAACTCTATTGAATAGCCCAAAGATGCTAAGAGCCTAGGTAAAGAATCAGTACCACCTCATCACTTTTCACTACCAGACCAGGAAAAAGTACCATATGCAATCAGCTCTCCAGTCAATATGGAAATTATCTGAAGTCTGGAACCTAAAACTCTTATGGTTTACAACACTGACTACACATAGAATCACCTGCTGATCTTTAATGAAAATGAAAATTGTGGCCGTGTCATGACCTAGATAAGGGATTCTCAAAATTTAAAGTGTTTTAGGATTTCCTAGGGATCTTGTTAGAATCTGACCATTCTCTAAGGGTGGTCCTAAATTGTGGGAACCACACTTTTGGTAGCAAGAACACAGAACAACTGAAACTGCACTTTTCTCTGGATGTGGTACAATGGAATATAATGTTCAAAAATTTCCAAGTAAGATTTTTCTGTAAACCTACACTTCCTTAGTTTAAATAATTTTTTTTTAAATCTCCCAGTTAAATCTATTACCAGTGTGTTGTCATCTTTGCCCTCAATGACCTTAGCCCAGGGACTGAAAGTGTTGGGTATCAAACACATGTTGTTCTTGTGGGTGTATGATCATGACAGCATCTCTTTTTAATTTTACAAACTCTACTGTAACCATCATATCCATCATTTTACTTGAAGGATATTATGTTCTGATGGATTTTTAAAAGCCATTTCAGAGTGGCCCAGGCAAATAAATTTCTCTATACCAGATCACATTCCTTTATTTTCAAGTTTCCTCCATTAAAATAGTGACTTCACTTTCAACCAAATATCTATCCCCTTAAAACCTCATTAATTTAGATCTGCTGTTTTTATTTCCTGCATTGAATCAATTATGAAAATGCAGCTCTTCAATGTACCAAATTTCAGACCAGCTCTTACAATACAGATATGATGTGAGTCACATAATTTTTAATTGTGTAAAACCTACATTAGAAAAACCTAAGTGAGTAAGGTGATATAAAATATACATATACATATTTTATTTGACCCATTATATACAACATATTACAGTTTCCACATTTGCCACCTGACACATTTAAGTGCTCAGCGACCACATAATACTAGTGGCCACTACATTGATCAGCATAGATAAAGATCACTTGTTTCCCAGAAATTTCTATAGGACAGTGTGGTTCAGGACATCCCTGGCTAGAATTGGATTTGTAGAAATAATGAAATAGTCCATTTCTTCAGCCTTGCAATTAGACTCAACTTGAAGCCTCCTATTCATAAAGGACAGTAGTGTACACTGAAAGAATATCTTCTAGTTAACTAAAACACACTTTGTTCACTTCCAGTGTTCCTCTACTAGGAATGATTTTGCCCCACAGGAGACAGATGGCTCTGTCAGAAAACATTTTTAGCTGTCACATGGGGGAGAGTGTGATACTGTGGTACTGGTATCTAATAGCTAGAGGCCATTGATGCTGATAAAAATCCTACAAAGCACAGGTCAGCCCCCACAACAAAGAATGATCTACCAAAAAATGTAAATGTCAGTAGTGCTAATTTTGAGAAACCCTGGCTTAGATCATGCTAGTTAGATGTGTTTGTGAGAGTGGGGATGCCTCCCCTTCCCTTTAAGCAAATACTAAGGGGTCAATATCTATCTTGATAGCATGTTGTCACAGAGCCCCTTGCTGTAAAAGGAATACATATATTCTATTTACACCAAAATATATAAAGAAATCTACCCAGAACTGTTCCCTAAAACTTCATACGGAAGAAATCATTTCTTCCAAAATATTTTTCTCTATAATTGCAAATATATATTTTCAGAAGTTTGTTTTAAAAAATAACTAAAACTGTCCTGGGACAATCTGAAGCTGTAAAGTCACCTTTCTTTTGCTTAATTTTGGCCAGAAAGTATAAGAGAAATAGAGAAGACAACTTAAGTTCCAATAAAACATATCATGTATAAATTATCCTAACCCTACATCATATCCACATAAGATATGACTTAAGGTGATATGACTCATCACCTTACTTCAAACATTCTTCATCACATATTAATCCTAATATACTATAGTTTGCATTTTCATACCATTGGTGCTTGACAATATGTGAGGCCTGTGCATTTGCAGTTGAATTAAGTACTTCAAATAAAATTAACCACTGATTCTCATTATTGATATTGTATATGTTTCATATTTCTTAAACTTGATTATCTTAAGTTTGGAGTCATTTGAAAATACAAAAGTATAATTTACATAATGACAACTGTGAATTTTATATCTCAGATGGAAAATCTGTGTAATTTGTATATAATCCTGTTTCCCCTCTTCAATGTTGAATCATAACACAAACAAATCTCCTTTGTTTTCTTCTTTATATTATGTATGAACAGTTTTACTCTTTCCAATTACAGTATATTATTATTTTAGATGGCCCAAGAGATTCAGGAATTCTATAGGGAGGGTGAAAAATGAAAGAACCCAGATTGACATCAAATTATTGAATTAAATTGAAGTTATTTGCTGTCTACTTTTTGCTGGATATACATTGCATTTCATATCCAAAAATCAAGCCACAGTCTTAGTTCTCAATAGGGTTATCTATAAACAGAATCCACAATGCTAAGTGAAAATAATAACTGGCTGTATCAGAAGTCATTACACATTGTCCTTGGAGAACAAGATCGAGAAATTATTTGTCTTGGGACAACACATGATCATCTCAATACATGCAAAAAAGGCATTCAAAAACACAGAACATCCTTTCCTCATAAAAACATTCCAAAAGATACGAATAGCAGGAAACTTTATTAATATAATGAAATGCATATATAAATAACCCAAAATTCACACTGTACTCAAAGTGAAAAAGTGAAAGCTTTTCTCCAAAGAGCTGGAACAAGAAAAAGAAGTCCACTCTCTCCACTGTTATTCAATATTATACTAGAAGTTGGGAAGGAAAAAATGAAATGCACCCAAATAGGAAAGAAAGAAAAAAAACTTTCACTATTCCCTGATGATATAATCATATACCTAGAAAATCGAAAAAAATTTCACAGCAAACCTACTAGAACTAATTGACAATTTCACCAAAGTGGCTAAATAAATGGTTAATCCCAAAAATCAATAGTTTTTCTATGCACTACTAATGATAAATCTGAGGAGGAAGTTAGAGAAAAAAATTCCATTAACAATAGTGACTAAAAGAATCAAATATCTAGAAATAAATTTAACCCAGTCCATAAACAACTATATTGAGAAAACTGTAAAAACATAGCTAAAAGAAAGAAAGATGATCTAAATAAATGGAAGTATATTCTGGGTTCAAAGATTGGAAAACTAAATATCATTAAGATGTAAATTCTATCCAATCTGAACTACAGCTTTAACACAACCCTAATAAAAATTCCAACAGACATCTTTTTGGACTTGGAAAAGCCAATTTTCAAATTTTTCTGAAAGGATAAGCTCCACAAATAGTCAAAAATATTTTTAAAAATAAGAACAAATATAGAGGACTCTCACTTGCAGACTTTAAAGATATTATCTAGCTAACATGGTAAAAACAGCTTGATACCTGAATAAAGATAGAGAGATTGTCCAGGGGAATTCAATCAAGAGTTCAGAACAAGACCCTTACATCTGTGGTTAAGTGATTTTTCACAAGGCTGTCAAACCCACACAGCTGTGTCAATAGAGCCTATTCAAAAAATGGTGCTGGGAAAACTTGATATCCTTATCTAAATGAAAAAAAGAATACACCTATCTCACACCTCATACAAAAATGAACTCAAAATGTATCAAAGGCCTAAATATAAAAGAAGGGACTATAAAACTCCTAGAACAAAATATAGGTCAACATCTTCAGCCAATTTTGTGGTAAATGGTGGTTCCTTGGACCTTACACCCAAAATATGAGCAATGAAAGAAAAAATAGATAAATAGGAATTCTTCCTCAAAATTAAAAACTTTTGTTTTTAAAATATTTTTGTTAAGAAAGTGAAAAGGCAGCCAAGTCAATGGAAAAACATCTTCAGAAAATATATATTTGACAAGGGTTTGATATCCATATTATATAAAAAGATTATAGAACTTCACAAAATGACAAGCTATCCCATTTGAAAAATGGCCCAAAACTGGAATAGGCATTTTTCCAAAGAGGAAATACAAATGACCAAAAGGCCCATGGAAAAACACTCAACATCACTAGCTGTTGGGGAAATGCAGATCAAAACTACAATAAAATATCATTTCACATCATATAGAATGGCCTTTAAGAAAAACAGAAAACTGCAAGTGATGGAGAGGATGTGCTGGGTTCTCTGCAAGCAAAATATAGAACTGCCATATTATCTGGCAATCCTATTAGGAATATATTCGGAAGAACTAAAAGCAAGGACATAAGCATATATGTCCACTCAGATGTTTATAGTGACATTATTTACAGTTGCTATTAGATGGAAACAATCTAAGTGTCCATCAACCAATGAATGAATAAATCACATGTGGTATATATATATATTTAGGTGTAATACTATTTAGGTGTAAGAAGAAATGGATTCAAGTAGCACATGAGATCATGAAGGAACCTTAAGAACATTATGTTGAGCAAAATAAGCCAGACACAAAAGGATGAATATTAAGTAGACTTATGGAGCTTAGTTGGTGGGAGACAGGAAGTGGGTTGAGAAGAGGGAACTGACACTGGATGCATGCAGAATACATAATAAAGACAACTGCATATATGTGGTAATGGATGGAGTTTATTATGGCACATTATAATGAGTGTAACAAACACTTTTGATTTATGGATCTGATTATGGCTGAAACAGGTAGTTAGGGAGGAAAAGAGTACTTGAAGGGTAGCTGGAGGATAACATAGGGAAGGTTTAACAAAATTTTTGGCAGTAGATGAGAATTTTGGTTAATCATATAATACAGGAATATTCTACTACAAAGGGTTAAGCATATGGTGAATTATACATAAATTATAGGTTATAGTTAACAATAATATTGTAATATTTTTGTTCCAAAAGCAAAGGAGGTACTATATCGATGCTAAAAATAAAAAGGAGTTTAGTTTTATGACATATTAATATATGAATTTTTTAACTTCATTTTCTTCTTTAACAAGAAGATATTGATCATATCATTTCACCAATCTGTGCCCATGCATGTATCTTTCTGAGCACAGGAGGAACAATTTAATTTGTTTTGGGGATTTGATGAGATAAAAGTGCCTGGACAAAAATGTTTTTGAGTGATATTTCCATGATTTAAGCTGTCTTTTGTCAACTATTTTATTTCTTGAGTGTGAAATAAACTTTGAAATATTAAAAATCCCCAGAAATCATCTGATATTTCAAACCTAATATTGATGGTATAAGATATCATATACCCATAATTTTTAGTGAAAACAAGAAGTGAAGATGGTAGGGTCCCTCCTGTAGCCTTCTGAGGTACACGTTCCAATTTTACAACTTGCATTATTTTTCCTTTTGTTTCTTTTGGGATCCTGTCAATCCCCAAATTAAACATATGACCTTTTAAGACCTCGCATGATTTCATCACAGGCTGTCACTTGACTGGATTAGGAACTTTGGAATATCATATTTTTCTTATTGCTCATTACAATTCCTTATGTGAATTTAGGAACCAGCATTGCCCATGTGGCTCATAAAAAGGGGCAGTGTGGGCAATGCTGTATGTGTATTTCCAAAGATCCCATCATATTTTTTTTTCCTAGTGCTTTCTACCCATGAATTTCTATATGTATGTATGCATTTCAGTATATATTCCATTTACCAGGGTTCCACAAATTTTTTTTCTGTAAAGTCTATAGAAGTTTTTGAATATTTTTGTCTTCCAGGCTATGCAGTCTTGGTCATGACTACAGAAAAGCAGGCATATACCGTAAGTAAATGAATAAATGAATAAATAAACAAACAAGTGACAGTTGTTCCAAAATAAATGATATTTACAAAAGCAAGCAGCAGAGCAGATTGGGACTGAGAGCCAGTTGGCCAACCTCTGTTCATTCGAACACATCAGGAATTTAGCTTATTATAATTGAATCCTTTCCAGTTTCTCTTATTAGTCACAATCTGATGATTATAACATAAGCACCTGTGCAATACCAAGAAACCTGTTGCCAGGATAATTTATTTTTGTATTTCACAAAAAATCAACTCTCATGCTCAAACATGGTAACACAAACTGGGACACCACCCTGAGCACAGCTAAATGAAAAGTCATAACATGAATGTAGACTCAGATTTTTGATCAGGAGACTGGCAGCTGCAAACAACAGAGAAACCCTGTGAACGTAGTTCCATGAAACAGAATGATTTGGGATCTTTTTACCCTATTCACAATTATTTTCAATAGAAAGACCCAACTGATCCTTGCCACAAAGAAGAAACACATGTCTCCATGAAAAGATGATTTACTGTGAGTGTACAAGCAAGGAACTGGGGGAATCTTCTCAAAACCAGTTCAAAATGAAAATGGAAGCTAGGATTTTTATAGGCAAAGGAAAGCGCTAAGGAAGAAGATGAACAAATACATAAAAGTGATGACTACAACTTCCAGGTGTCTTGTCAGGAGGATATGTGCAATTTCTCAGTCCTGTGCTGTCTCAATCATGTTCATCTTGACCTTGGTTTCAGAGGTAAATAAACCACACTTTAGATATTATTGTGCAGGTGCCTAAATGCCAGGTCTTCATGACTCCTTTCTCAGCTGACAACTCAAGGATAACAAGCTTTTACGTCTCTGAAGAAAGTTACAGATTTACTGGGTCATAATGTAATCCTGACACCATTCTGTCTAGATTTGCTTTGAGATATCTTATTCCAGTAAGTAAAACTGAGAAGGTTTGTTTAATATTCTTCAGGGAAGTAAGTGCAAAGAGTAAACTTCTAAAGTTAGAGTAATATGAAACTACCTCAGTTATGTCTGAGAATACCCAGAGCAACCTAAGTGAAGAATTTTTTAGTAGGTATATTTTCTAGCTATCAATCTCACTTATGGAATCCAGTAGAAGCAGATCCATTCTAGGGATGATCATTTCACGACCTGCATGGTTTCCTCTATATCTTAGGCACATCCTAATTATCATTTATACATTCCAGGTGCATTGCTTTATCCTGGAAGGCTGACTCTTCTGATCCCACACTGCCTGCCTGTGTTTCACTCATCACTTGCAGGGGGCTGTCTATATCTAGGTCACAGATGGAAACTATCTTATCTCTACTCAGATGGGAGAAAAAACTTTCCAAGATTACCTTATAACTGACTTCCATCTACATATCCTTTATGACATTATATGCCAAATCCTCTGATAGGTCCCTATTTAGAAAAACTGTAATTTAGAGAAAAACTATTGCACCCTTCTGGGAGGTTTCATTATGACTTTTTCCTAAGCAGCAGAGTAGGTCACCACCAATATTTGTGCTTTCCATTTGCAAGTCTACATGAAATGAATCATTTTTTCAGGAAATATAAGCTCCTGTCTTGACTATTATCATTCTCCTCTCCGTGGAAGATGACACCTGACAGAAATGATTTGGGGCTTTGCCCAGAGACTTGAAGTTCACTGGACCACTGTTAGAGTCAAGAAGACATGAATTTGAGTGCAAATGTTACTTGGGCATCACAGAGGTCACACCAACCTCAGCTGACTCCTCCAGACACTAGTCAACTATCCCAGTGTCTCTGTTTCCCTGGGATTCCTCTTAGTATCTGGTGTTTCTAAACACCAGGACACACCCCAATCAGCCCCAAACAGGAACCTCAGTAGCTGAATTTGTTGCAGTGTCCTTTCAGAAAGTATTAATAGTTGTGTGTGTTTCTGTGTATGTGCACATTTGTGTGTGTGTGTGTGAGTGAGAAAGAACGTGTGTGTATGTGAAAATAAACACCCTCAATTGTTTTGATTCCTATTAAGATAATAAAAGCAGCATTAAATATTCACTGATTGCCTGGTCCCAATTTGGAAATTGAATACATGTCCTCATAACCACATTATTGGCCTTCACAGGTAGTAATGTGAGTATCAGAATAAAAATATATAAGGAACAAACATAGGCTTTGGACTTGAACAGCTCCTTATTCCTACCCCAAGTACCTTTTTCCTGTGAACTTCTTTGATTCAGTTAATCTCTCAGTGCTGCAGGAATCCATCCTATAATATCTTGTGGGGATCTGTCCAGCAGAGCTCATGGCAACACAAAGAAGTCCTCTGAACACGAACGTTGAGAGATGTGAAGGGGAGAACAGTTGAAGAAGCGATCCTCCTTAGCTGACTCCCATCACTATTTTTATTTTCTTTTCACAAAGTACAAGGTCAGTGTGTCTGTGCAGGGGTTCAGAAAATTTGGGCTGGACCAGAGATAATGGAGAGACAGAAAACTCTAACTAAGGAACAGTATAAAGTAAGAATGTCCCTACTCTTTTCAGCAGGAACTGATAGCACTGACTTTACTGCATGGGCAGGGGAGGAGACCTCTAAACTATTTATTAGAAGTAAAGATCAGAAGAATCCCACATTTCACCCTTCCTTAAAATAAATGCAGAGAGGTAAGGGTGATGGTGAAACAAGGTTATAGCAGATCCGCAGGATTTTTGGATTAGCCGAGTGTGGGAATAAAACTCTAAAGGGAAAAAAAAAACTCCTTTCTTGGAAAGGAAATGGCAAGCTTGCCACCATAAGCCTCCATATTATTTTAATAATATTTTCTGGTCCCTAAGAGACTCTGCATGCCTTAGGTGGTTCCTTCCCTGAGGAATCTTACCCATCTTTGGCTAAATAGCCCTTTTTATTTTGGGAGCCAGCCAAAGCAGAATAGAAATCAAATGATTTTTTCCCATGACTTCCACACTCAGCATACAAAACAAAGCTCATTTTGTTTTACACATATGCAGGATCTGAAATTACATTTGGTAAATGTAAAGCAACCACTATGCAGAGTAACACTGTACAAATATAAGATCTATAGTTAACATGGAGTAGGGAAATATTGGGAAAATGGGGAGGTAGAAGGGAGATAAGAATTTAAGACATTTGAGCCATAGAGCTCTGAAGCTTCTCTCTTCTGGAGACTCAGAGACAGGGGGCAGAGATGAAGCTGTGACCAAGGCAATGATTTTCTGTTCAGCACTGTGAGCTTGGGAGAGGTCACTGCAAATGAACTTGTGAATTGCTCTTAAAATAATAAACAGAATTATTCCAACAGAGATATTATCCAAATTCTAATATTTAGGCCATGAAACCAGTTAGAAGGTTTAACCATTGTAAATTATCAGTAAGTGTTTGAAACATGTTTTGCTGAGCAAGGAGTTGGATTTGAGATAATTGATGATCCAAGCATTGCTGGAGAGCCAGTACTTCCCCCTGTAAATCAGAGGAGAAGACTCCTTGAAGGTGAATTTTAACTTGTTCCCAGGAAAGTTGGGAGCTATTCCAAGGCAAAGGGGTGACACAAATTTTAACATGTACCCAGTTGCACTGCAAATCTTGTCTGGTAAGCAGACATTGTTGTTTTTCACTATCCAAAGGATAGATATATCTAATGCATCAAGTTTGGTAAGAATATTATTATTGATATGAATTTGTGTTAAAAGTTTGTTGGTGACATTGGTCATAATTTGTTTAACAACGTAGGCAGTTTGAACATATTCTGTTAAGGTTACTTCTGCAGTGGTGGCATTGGCCATTATGATAATAGCTGAAATAATGAAAGTAATAAGTGCCTTAATGAATCTTTTCAATTTAATTGTTTAAGACCTTCCCCAAGTTACTCGCTGAATTTGGATAATGTTATGGTATGCTTGTGTCTGGGAGTTCCTTTGTTCCACTTTTGTCATCTTCTCCATCTGTGGTATTGGGTTGAATTGGTGATTTTCCCAGCTCATGGTATAGCTTCATGTTCTTTGTTGGTAGCCACTGGGGTGTCTGTTGGAATAAGAATACATGCATACACTTGCCCCCACATTATTAGGTTACAGGGTCTCTTCCAAGATCTATCTCCTAATAGTTCCTTGTACAGAATTTTAGTTAATATTTGATGACTCTCCCAATGAGGGGAGAAATGTTTTTCAGCTGCTGAGAGACCATTTTTATGACAATTTAAAAAATTTAAAGTGTATAGTGCTAGGGCTATCATACTTCTAGCGAAGGTATCCATACTCCCTCTTTTTTGTTTTATTGTTTTAAATGATATATTTTAAATATTTTAAAGGTTGAGTTAATTGGACTTTTAAAGGGGTTTTTTGGAAACAAGTTTGAGTAAGAGAATTTTGGAGATGTTTATAGAGTTGTGTTAAAAGTGCTTCTGAGGAGACTGTAATAAGGAGATTATCTATGCAATGATAAATATATGCTTGTGGGAAGGAAGAATGAGTAGGGCATAAAGTCTGAAAGACATAATATTGGCACACAGTGAGGCTATTGAACATTCTTTGTGGCAGGCCTTTTTTACTGATATCTACTTAGTGAAATTTTGTTAATAATTGGAAGAATATAAAATAAGTGAAGGATTGTTTATTAACAGGGGTTTAAATGCCATATTTCAAAGTTTTATAATATGTATAAATACATTTACATGTTTTCTAAACTGGGGCCACATTGATATACCTGGCCCACTTTTGGCTAGAGTCATGGATGGATACAAGATAAATGTTAATATGCATATCTAGTTTAATAAGATTATACTGATAATTAGAGTGAGAAACAAGAATAACATAAACAATTAAAAGATTAAATTAATATTGAACAGAGTTTTCTTAAGTCAAGATGGCATCAGTTTAAGTGGGTAGTCACGATCTCCCAAAAAGACAGCTGATTGGGACAGGATTCTGACCAAGTGAGCTGTTCTGGGAGCCCATGTAATGAGAGCCTTTGGGACATTGATCTGGAGGGAGCTGGACTAAAGATAGATTGCTCAAGATAAAACCATGAGTATTTATCCCTGAGCTGGATATTGTGGATGGACAGCTAAGCCCCACACTCAGGGCAAGGGGTTCAGGGCAAAGGGCTAGTGTGAGCCCTGACCCCCACCAGCAACCCAGGAAGAGGGAGCATTCTCTGAGAGGGATGGTTCTGACAAAGGGTGGAGAGGGGTTTCCTTTCTGTGGGTTTGGTTGCCTGGACCCCTTTAGAGCTTTGGGCAGCACCACAGCTGTATGAAAGTGGCACCAGGCTGAGGAGAGAGGTGAATCTGCTGAGGAAGCCTGATTTATCTAACCGACCTAAGATACAGAGGCTTGGCTTGAGAGAGGGTGGACTCAGCCAATTTTATATTTGTACACTGAGGACTATCAGAATTTCAACTCCCCTAAGGAATTCAGTCAGTGAAAAGTGCTTAATAACTTTCCACAAGCCTATTTAGGGTCCCCTGGGAGGAGGGGGTGGTCTAGAAGAGGCTTGTAAATCATTTTGGTGCA